>PVHY01010193.1:19594-53094 GCA_004024945.1 Uropsilus gracilis | reverse complement strand
ATATCTCTGAGGGGCCGTCCTCATTCCAGAGTTCCTGCATGATAGACTGCAGCCTCCTGTGCAACTGTATCAGAATTCAGTCTTTCTCGCAACTCAGTCACATTTTACTCTGACATTTTTTCTGCGTTCTTTAGTAAAGCTCCAGAAATTAGTCCTGAAATCTGTGGTACCCAAACAAAGACAATGTCCAAAGTCTTTTATACTTTGCATATGTGTTTGTGTAGGGTAAATGAGTTGGTCAGTTTCCCCCATTATTAGCCTCTATGACCAACACCTGCGGTATTGTGCCTTCCCCAGGATTAGGTTAGGATGCCTGGCCAAGTGGGTGTGAGTGTGCATACCCCAACCTGGAAGCAAAGATAAAAAGGGTGGCATCATCCTGGGGTGAGAGAGCAAAAACATGAGATGTCAGAGAGAGAGAAAGAGGCCAGAGAAAGAGCTTAAAGATGCCTAAGGGGTTGGGAGGATTACTGACCCCCCATACACATACCCCAGATTCTGCCCCGGGGGCCTGCCCTTTCGGGGTCTGGTGTGTCTGTGTAGAACAATTGGTTCTATTGCTAGACACAATAGAGAACTTGTACTGCACTTGGCATCATGAACAGGATGGTTTCACTAGTTTGCTTTCCCATTCCTTCATTTTTTTCTTCATTTTAACCAGTTTTCTAGTTTGCTAAAAACAAAACAAACACCACCAAAAAACAAACATAAAACTCGAACCAAGTTCAAATTTATTGTTTTTAGCTGCATCCAGTCTGTTCAGTTTATTAATTTCTTGGGTTCAGATTTTTTTCCTTCACATATCGAATGCTCATTTGAATCTCCTTTATAGATTTTAATTCTCAAACTTGCCACCTTTTGATATTTTATCTCTTAAATTTTCTGTTGATGTTAACATAATAAATACGTTTTTGAATGTTCTTGCTTTCTAACTTCAGTATCTGGGCGAGTGTAGGGCAGGCAGGCAAGGAAAGGCAGAGAGGCTGAGAGGCTGGCAGACAATAGCCTCTTAGCCCTCCATGAATCCGCTCCCTTCTCTCTCTCTTCCTCTGTCTACACGTCTCTCCTGTGATGTCATAATCCTGGTACTCATCATCCTAGGCTCAAGTAGGCACTTATACATGTGCATGCCCATGCTCTTTGGGACCAGGTGGTCACAATTACCGGTGCCCATGCTCAAGTTCACAAGTGTTCTGCATTGGCTGCAGGTCATAACTGACCTGACTAACTCATTTACCCTGTAGCAAGATATCCTGATTTTTTCCACTAGGCATTTATGGCCTCCACATTTTCTTGCTTCCTTACATTTCCAGTAATTTCTTAGTAGATGTTGGGACATTTGTATAATATAACTCTAGAAGCAGTATATGATTTAACTACCTTAGTGGTAAATAGCCTAAGAGTTGGTATACCTGCATCTAGTCACATTCATTAAGGTTGGGACTGGGTTGAAGATTTAGTAAACACTTTCACCTGCTCAGATTTGCCTCCTTACTCCTTGTTTTTAAGTTGGCAGATTTGTCTCAGACTTGAAAGCCTGCAGTTAGTCCAGCTCTGCTCGTCAGAGATTTCAGCTCAGTTCTCCAGTCTTGAACTTATGTTGCTTCAAATTCTGACCAGTTCCTTGAAGGTAGATTAGCGATGTAGTAAGAGTTAGGCCACTTTGACAAAGCTAGAGATTTTATATTCTGGAGGCTTCTGGCCACATCCCCCACATTCCTAGAGCACCAGAACTTAACAGATACTCTGTGAGGTAGCGTATTTGTGTGTTTGAAACGCCTCTGTTTTTCAACTTGTCATATTTGTGCTGTAGACTCACTAAAAGTTTTGATATATGCTTTTTTCCACCAGTGGAGACTCTGAATAATCAAGTCAGTTCTTCAGCAAGTACAGGAAATCAGAAAATGTCCACAGGGGAAAGAAAGATAAAAAAATCTTGCTACATAGAAGAGATTTTCTTCTTTCTGGGATTTTAGTTTGTTGCCTCTGAAGTTCTCTGTTGTTTAAAAAATGTTATTTGTAATGTATTTGGTTTTGCCCAATTTTGTAGCATAAGTGCTTTCTTGTCCTGACATCCTTTCCTAAACCAGAAGTCTACTGGTTTTTAGTTTTTTACTGCATCTGTTATACATTATTCATATTATTATGGTTTGGTAAAATCAAACTTAGAATGATTTATTTGTATTTTTACTATTTTTCTCAAAGATTAAGTTTTATATCTCAGCTTTTGCATCTTTCATTTGGGGTAGTTTCTTGTATCTACGTGCCACCTACTAGCTTATGTGTCCTTTTCTTAGCTATGTCTAGTCTACAAAAGATCATTAAAAAAGATGTAAAAATCCTAAAATGAGTGCAGTTATAGTTCTACTCACCAGTATCAATGTTTATAAACATATTTTAGAACACCTCATTCTATCTTAGAAATGTATTAACTTTTATATTCCTGTGTTTCTCTCTGCTAAATTCTAAATAATGTTTTCATATCTTTCATTTCATTTATTCTCCACAGAATTTATTAGTGTCTAAGCTGGAGTATCTAAATTTAATGATTACATTTTTATTTCTAGAAATTGTTTTCCCCCAAATTTGCTTGGTAAATTTATAAGTTGTTACTGATTAATTATAACTTCATTATATTACTATAAGCATTTATATTTTCATGATAATTCTAGCATTTGCAGTTTTTGCATTTCTGCTTCTTCAGTGTATTGCTTCTGTTTTTTAACACATGGTAACTTGTTTCCTTTTGCGTTTTGTGAACTTTATTTATAATAGTCTGTAATATGAATATTTGGAATACTTGACCTTAGATTAAAAATTTGCCTTCAGAGGATGAATTCATATGTCATTGTGCAAAATACCTTGAGGGCCACTCTGACCTAATTTTTTTTGCTTGAATTTTTCTTTTTTTTTTTGTCATCACATTTATGTATATTAATCAAGTATCCTATCTGTGAGGGCAAATATTTACATTTTTCTTCATTATTTCCCCATTGGTTCAATAATTATAATTCTCAAGATTATTACACTAAGAACATTTAAAAATAACCTCCTAAATCTCAGTGGTTTAAGGAAAATGAAGGTTTGTTTTCCTCATATGAAGGTTGCCCGCCTTGAGGGGTTTGCCTGCCTCTGTTTAACTTTGCTGGGTGGAATGTACTCCCTCCAGAGAGCCAGGTCTAGAAATGGAGTGCATTTCCAACCCAAACCAGACTTCTCAGAATGCTACCAGTGTCCCAAACATCAGGGAAGCTAGAAAGTGTCTTCTTTTTTGGTCAGGAAGTGAAAGAATATTGTGTATGTTGCTCAATATTGTCTATTGAGCTTACAATATTGTCTGTCACACCCACCAAGGTAAAATGCCTTTGAGGTGTTAAGCCTTATGTGCAATCTCTATTTTGACTTTCAAACTTTCAGGAATTGTAGGCCTTTTAAGTTCTCCCCTAAATCAGGTTTGTGGACAGTGAAAATTAAACCCTTGAGAATGCTAGTTTTGTGGATTATTCTTAGGTATTCAATACAGAAGATCATTTAGGAAAACTAGTCTGGAACAGTGCTTAAAATGTGAGTCAACTTCAGGCTTCGTGGGCTTATTTTAATCCTGACTGAAATTCTAAACTGTGGTCCTCATGCTAGAGAAGTAATTGATGATTTCCTTATTTTGAGATTCTGAATTGTTGGGGCCCCAGATAGCTGCTGTTTCCTGGTGATATATGTATCTCTAACTTTTAAAAATTTTATGAGAAGGCTCAGTTGTCCCAGAGTTATTGGAGTTAAGTTTCCAAAGAGTTGCTGTTGTCTGGTTCTCCTTTGTACCACTACTATAGCTTTTTCATTATTTTCCTTTCCAGATATCCTTCAGGAATTTAAAGGGACACTCAGTCTCTGGGGAAGAACTGATTTGATGGCACACAATAAACTCATCTTCACCCACATTCCAATTAAAAGTAGGTAATATAAATGACATCAAATATTGAATTATAGTTTGGGTAAAGCTTGCTTGTCAGTGAAAAACAACTGAAGATTTAATTTGACTTGTTCAATTCGAGATGATTTATTGTTCATTTTCATAGCTATAGATAATGAACTAATCTAAGCCTGATATTTAATTATTTCAATAAATTGTTTTGCATTTTCTTCAAAAAATGATTAATAGAACATAGTAGATTTCACTTCATTGAATTCTAGCCAGGAGCATATTTTATTCTCAAATAGTGTGAAACCAACTTTTGTTCCCAAAAATGTATTAAAAATACTTTTGAAACATTTTATGAACCTTGAGAAACAACAACTAATCAAACTCCATTTAGGATTTTAACTTTAAGTGAGCTTTAATTAATTCAGTGTCTTCATAAAATTTCATGTTTTTGTTATAATGTGTTTACATGAATACCAATCTTGAAAGTTGCTTTAGGTACAACCTTCTATTTTTATGAACTACTGGAACTCCATAAGTGTTTTCTCCTGAGAAGAATAAGTGCCATATAAGACAGAATTCAAACTCCTTTCTTCAAATCTTTCAGTTTTTTTAAATGATCAGATTGCTATTTCCCAGCTGGTAATTTTAAAAATACATCTTCCTTTAATTCTTTTAATTTTCTTCCAATTATTAAGAAACGTTGAAATTGTGAGCTTAGTCAGATTGTGCTTACCTATTACAATTTCAATTTGCTAAATTCATGACATATCTAACAATACCATGTATGATCTGATTATGGAAGGTGATTATTGCTTTTTAAAATTATGACTATTTTGAATTTTTGTCTTTTAGATTTTGAAATATATCTTTCTCTTGTTATAACTCATTTCTTTGAATAAATTGCTGCATAAGAAAGACACTGGCATTTATATAAGTAGTTTGAAGTCCTATTGAGTAAGAGGAAGTGGTATTGGCATTAGATGAGGAGTGCTGTTTTTTGCTGTCCAGATTTTCTCTCAAAGATACGTTTTGCTTTATTCTTAGCAAATTCTCCAACCTCTATCAGTTAAGTCATAGCTATTACAAAGGGGCAGGGGCGTAAATGTCTTCTAAAGAAAGACATTTGAATGTCTTTGTATATAAGTACCAGTTGGGGAACACACTAAGAGGAATAGGAGATTTTGAGAAAAGAATAGGACATTTGAATTGGAGAGAGAGGGAAGATCCAAGAAGTAAGCAAGACTTGAAATACTGTCTATTATAGATACTGTGCTTTCTTTTTTCTTATATTACAAACATTTTATTGATAGCTTTTTCTTCTTCATCCTTTTATTTATTTATTTTAATGTTTTGGTTGTCTGATGATTTTACCAGTTAACATCTGGGAAGTCTCCTGGAGTTCGGATAGATGTTTATATTCGAAGGGAAATCTTGCCATTAGATTCTGCTGAGCTATTTCTACCAGAAAAAAATGTCTAAGTACCCTATAGAAGACCAAAACTATGTCACCCTTAGAACATGCCTTTGGACAGAGATTTATTTCATAGGAGTAACTCTAGGTTTGGTGGAAGTTGACTTCTTTCTGTAAGACCCTTCCTTAGAAAACTAAATCTTATCAGTTTTCATCAGAGAAGCTATCCTTTACTATTCCTTTTGTGCTTCTGAAGAATGTCCCCACTGAATTTTCTTTTCTATGCCCAAACTCCTTTGTCTTAGGTAAGCTATTTAAAATGGCTTCTAAAACCTCATGGGCATTTCTCAGTCATGGCCTGTATTATGCAAGTTATGCAAGTTATTATCAAATTCTGTGTGTTTTTTTTTTTCTTATTAATCTGTCTGATGTTTGTTTGCGTATTTGTCAGCATAGAAGAATGCAGAGGAGATGTGGATGATTTCCTTCATGTCCAGATAACCATAAACTTTACAAAAATGTTTGGATGCTCTTGGCTTTTTGCATTGATCCCAGGATAATACATTGTTTAATATATTATAATCAGATTTGATATTGAATCAAGTTTGAAGTTGAAATTTTAAAAAGGGAAAAATAATGTGTGAGTAATTCAATCACTCGGGTAACTTCTATATTTGCTGTGTCTTTGTGTACTCTGTGTAATTTTGTTATTTAGTGTTGAAGTATTACAGCTCCACTTAAATCCTGGTTAGCCCAAGAGGAAATAAAGTACTCAGGGAACTAGGCATCCTAATGAGTTTGTAACAAGCTAATTCCCAGGAAACTGAAGGACAAGGTTCCCTGTATCATCCTAAGAAAGGATGGAGCTGGGCTGGAAGGAGGTGCAACAGAGAATTGGGAGATCCAGGAGGAGACTAGAAAGAGTCATTTGGAGCCCAAAGATCTGTGAAGAAGTGATGCACACTTCTCAGCCTTGGACTTGTACTAAGAACTTGGGGGAATTGGATGGAGAAACTCTTAAGTGACAGGGATGTGGGTGAGAAACCCGTGGGGAGGCTGACAATGGCACCCTTTATCTTGAGTTGGGTTTCCTGTCTTTCTTTCCAGACTTATCTGGCCCCTTCTGATATCATACTATGCTTCTCTTCTAGAAGGTGCCTATGACCTATGGGGTCTCAGCAGTGCTGCTTCGAGTCAAGTCTGTTTGGGCTGCTTGAGTCAAGTGCTGCTTGAGTCAAGTCCACAAAGTGATGGGTAACTCTAGGTGCTTGATTTGGAAACTTCTGTTTTCTCTTTCTCTTCTCACTACTGCATACTAATTACATTAAAATTATTTTCAATTGAAAGTCTCATGTGCTAGAAGAGGCTGTCTTGATGTGATGAATAGCAGAACTTGTTTAGAGGAAGTAGGTTTGGGCATCCCAGTGTGCTCCTCCTTCTGCCCTGTAATAAGTTCACTAAAGAATAAAAAGCTGATCTGGGGGTTCATTGTCTAAGGTGAAGAGTTAAGAGGACACTGAAGATGCTTCTCAGGGATGCAGAATAATCAGCTTCTGATGGAGCCCTCTGTATATCAATCTGCTCAGGATGCTGTCAAAGTATGGCAAGTTAGATGATTAAAAGACATTTTCATTTTGTCATAGTTCTGGAGATTGAAGTCCAAGGTCAAGATTTTGGTTGATTTGATTTTTAATGAGAACTTTCTTCCCGGCTAGTAGACAACTGCCTTTTTGCTATGTCCCAAATGGCTTTTTTTTTTTTTAAATGTGATGTTAGGAGAGGATTTGTTTCTTTTTATAAGTATATTAATCTTTTAGAATCAGGGTCCTATCCTCTAACCCATTTAACCTTAATTACTTACTTGAAGACTCCATTTTAAAATACAGTCAAGCTGAGTGTTAGGACTTCAGCACATGGATGGTGGGGGTGAGGGTGGCAAACAAAATTCATAGCACTATAAGTCTCATTGTATGTTTATATGTCAAAATTGAGTAACCAAGGATATTTCTCAAACCTAGTTTCTTAATGATCTCTATCATCCGACCAAATGCAGATTTAGGGGTTCTACCTATCTATTAAGCAAACAAAATCTCTAGGATTTGAACAAAACTCTGAATTTTAAATAATTCAGGCGATTGATTTGGCCCAAACATTGAAGATCACTAACCTAAAATACTTAGGGTTGGCTTGAGGGAAATCCAATAGTTGCCCTCAGACAGTATTTTGTTGACCATTATTAAATTTCTATTGTGCACAGTGCATGCTTAGTAAGTACTCATTTCTAATAAACACTTTTGTTGCCACCTCACTGTGAAAAGTGGTATTCTTGTTCTTTTGCTTTTCTGTAAAGTTTAACAATGTAGGTTGATTTAGTAAAAAATATTGAACCTTCAGCCTATCTAAAGGAAAAAAAAAGGGGGGGGGGATTGTTCTGTTAACCTTAATTACTTCCTTAAAGACATTGTTGTTGTTGTTGTTGTAGTTGGCATAAATAGTAAGGATGGGTTTTTTAATTTTCACTGGAAAACTTTGAGGAGATAGCATTTTTAGTTGTAATTATAACAAATATATATGTAACATTTACCATGTGAGCCATTTTGATTGTGCCATTTTGTGGTATTTCTTATTGTTTAAAAGAAATCCAGAGCATGCTTAGGAAATCAGACTTTCCTTTGAATTGTAAATGTCTGTCTCAAATTGCCAAATCTACATGAGGGGAAGATGAAGAGTACCGGCTCTCTTTTATTCCAAGGATTGATTATTGCACCATTGGATGTCCAGGGGCAAAAACCAAGCAGGAGAAACAAGTTGCTATTTGCAAAGTGTTAAAACAACAGCCAGATTGTTTCTTCTTCACTTACTGTGCACAGTGTGGGCTGGCACCGCTGTGGTATCTTAGAAATCTCAGATGCCGTCAGGAAAAACAAACCAAGCCCTCCAGACAGAATAAAAGGGTGAAAAAAACAAACAAGGAGAAAGACCAAGAATTTATCTGCAGTTAACAAAAGAATGATGTATCTGCTAGCAGAGTGCTGGAAACCGCCTCGTGAGAAGGGAATGATCTCAGGAAATGTCTTTCTTCCATTTTACTGTCTTTGTTCCTGTGTGTTGCAGAAATGTTGATTTAATTAGCAGCGACTTCTTTTAAGATATAAAATCTTTAAGACCCAGCTGCCTGTGTAGTCAGCATGATAATATTGATTTGATGAGTTCATAGACTGGTTGGATGTTTCCTGAAAAGTTAAGTCTGATGAAGTTGTGAACTTTGTCAGTAAAAAAAACTGAGAGGATGAAAAGAGAAAGGGAAAAAATATCTTATTATGCTAAACTAGTTTTAAGCTATTTACCTGGAGTATGCTGCACAAACATTTGTTGTGGGCAATAGTCTCAGTCTGTGTCTCTATTAAGCAACCCCCACCTCCCCCACCACTCCCAGTAAGAAAGCAACCATCACTCCCAGTAAGAACTAGTTCATCTCTGGAAATTGTCTTTTGGAGTAGTTGGAATCCAATCACCAATATTCTATAGACAGATTTCAGCAGAAACTGATATTGGGTGCAAGAGGGCAAAAAGCCTCTCAAGCCAGTGAGCTAAAGGACAAATAAGTGGCACTTTTAAAATCTGGCTTTCCCCCACACAGTCATTGCAAGAGTCACAATGTTATTTATTTATTAATTATAAAATTTATTCCAGTTGATAATTTAGACCATGGACATGTACATAAAAATTCCATAAAAGGGATCAATATGTGGGGGGGTGAGGAGGGATGGAGATGGGAGGGGGTCAGGGAGAGAAGGTGGTGAGTGGTCCCCAGGGAATACAAAGATGTGAAACACATATATAAAAAAAATACATAAATTAAGAAAAAAGGAATCAGTACAATTTCTACACTGGGGGGAAGCAGCTCTCCTGCCTGCCTGGCACTATGCGGATGGATGGCTCTCTTTTTCTTTCTCCATTCCCTAATAACCCTGTCCTATTTTTTAAAATTTAATTTAAATTTAAAAATTTGTATATATATGTATATTTATATTACATTATTCCATTATTGTGCACCCTGGGGCTTCACTAACTTCACTAACACTTGTTAATCATCCTCATCTTTTGTGCTCTTCATCTTCCCCGCCTTCTTTCCCCTCCTCTCTTGCTCCATGGTTCAGTCCCATTGGTTGTTTTCATTCTTTCTTATTTGTTTGTTTTGTTTTTCCCATCATAAATGAGACCATCCTGTACTTCTCTTTTTCTTTTTGACTTACTTCTGCTAATATGAGTCTTTCTAGTTCCATTCATGTTGCTGCGAATGAAATGTGTTTGTACTCCTTGGTTGATGCGTAGTATTCCATCGTGTATATGTACCACATTTTTTTTTTAGCCAATCATATGTTTTGGGGCATTTGATTTGTTTCCAAATCTTGGCTATTGTAAACAGAGCTGCAATGAACATGCGTGTACAGGTGTCCTTTTGAATTAGTGTTTTCATGTCCTCTAGGTAGATTCCTAGTAGTAGGATTGCCGGGTCAAATGGTAAGTCCACTTTCAATTGTTTGAGGGTCCTCCACACAGTCTTCCATAATGGTTGGACCAGTTTGCACTCCCACCAGCTGTGTAAGAGAGTTCTTTTTTCTCCACATCCGTGCCAACATTTGTTGTCTGTTTTATTTATATGGCCATTCTTACTGGTGTAAGACAAAATGTAATTAATGACTTTTGGTTTCCTTTGTTAATAAATCTTGTTGTTCACAATGTAATTTAAACAACAAGATTTATTAACAAGGGAAACCAAAAGTCATTAATGTCACAAGCGGTCAGTTATCTTCCCCTGTTGACTGTTTAATTCAAAACTCCCCAAACACATGTCCAAGATGGTACCTTTTAGCCCCTCAAACCTGAGGCATCCCATAAGTCCAGTTTCTCAACAAACACAGAGCTTGGCGTTTTCCAAACTCTGCAACCAAAAGCCTTCCAGTCTTCTTTTTGCTTCTTCCCTTTTCAGCTTTCCGAGCTCCTCAGCTTTTCCAAGCTTCTTCACACTTTTCCAGGTAGTACTGATGTAAAATCAGCTTCAACAAATCCCTGACTGTCTCCAGATACCAGCTTTCTAGCTTTCAAACAAAACACACATTTTTTGTTTTCCTTGTCCCTCTTGCTCCAGCACCATACACCTTTCTTTCCCAGGCCTGCTGTCCTGTGGCATCTGGCTACAATGCTGCCAGCCCAGGCAGTTATCCTTTTAGGATTCTCGAGCCAGCAGTCTACATGCCTGGCCACAACATGGATACTGGCCAGCCCCTACCTCTTTGTTCTCTGATGTCTGATCACAATGGCTCCTGCCGGTCACCCTCACCTTTGTGCTTCCTGTTCCTTCTTGTGTGGTCTTCCTGTCAGACCCTGCCCAAAAGGGCAGCAATGGCACAGTCCCATTTTCAACTGTGTCACAACGAGAGGGGCCCCTGCTGCTCCATTCAGCTGTTACCCACTATTAAAGGTTTTTATGGTTTTTTTTTTTTTTTTTTGAGACTAAGTCTTGCTAGTTTTGCCCATGGAACCATAGGCTCACATTGCCTGGGGTACCACAGACTCAAGCAACCCCTATCCTCAGCTTCCCAGGTGCTGGGATTACAGGCCTGTGCCACCACGTCCAGCTATTTTTGGGGGGCCAGGTCTTGCTATGTTGCTCTGGGTGGGACTTGAACCATGATCCCCAGTCCCAGATGTGCTCCATAGGGTGGCGCTTGCAGGCATGTGCCACCATGTCTGGCCTTTAGAACAAGGGTTTAAATTGCTAAGATGTTCTGGTCACAGTGATTGGGAAGATAATCTTTATCAAAATATAGAGTCAATTTGCCAATTTAACTGAAACTGAATTATTTAACTCAGATGACCCATTTTATTCTGTTGTTTGGTTGTTATTCTGCTTTTTTTTTTTTTTTTTTTTTTTGGTGTCTCAGAATAGGTAGGATTTGACCCAGTTATTTCCATAGCATTTAAAGAAGGTGGAATGGTAAGAATCTGTCTACTTTTCTCAAGTAAAAGTACCCTAAACTGATTTTTACCTTCACTAGTTTAACACATCATGTAGTTGAACATAAATGCTGGATCTGGAAAAGGGATTGTTATTTCTAAGACAAAGTGATAGTGAATATATGAATAGAAAATTCTTGATAGTAGACATTTTTGCCTTATGATAAATTCTTCTGTGAGTAAATGCCTACCCAGCAATCCTTTCCAACTACCAAATCAATTAGGTAGGGATAAAGCAAACTAATTCAGAAAAGAAAGATAATTCAATTGTTTTTATTTTAACATGGATAATTTAGTTTAGCATAGATAACCTAAACTTAGTTTTACACATATTTTTCTGTTCACATAATAATATTCCTGATTATGCTTTGTCTAGTAGATAAATGCTTAAAAGTCATTGTTGAAATAAGGGGTGAATAAATGAGTGAAATACTTTTAATATTAAAAAGAAAAGAGACATAATATATGCCTGATATGTACTACAAAACTAATATATGATATATTTTTATGTATATTAGTGTGTAATAGTCTAAATTTTATCTTAATATTGTGTATTTTTATGCATTAACATTTCCATCATTTATAGATACAAATAAAATATAAATCCCTCAGACTATCTTTCTTATTAAGAACTTTGATCTCTATTCTGTAATTTCTTCTTTCTGTTCTGTATTTTCTTGTGTCCTATGATTCATTCTTCCAAGGCTGACATCTTATTCAATTCTATTTGTTCATCCATACATGTTTCACTAAATACTTCTGACATATTTTCTCTCCTTGACTTAATTTCCTTTGTCCATTGGGCACATTTGGTTCATAAAATGATTTCAACTAAATGTGGCACATTTCCCTACATGCTCATGTTTTATAGATTTACTACTTATTTAAATGTTTCTCAATGATTGTAAAGAGATTATTCTTCCATCTCTCTGTAAAACTCATTCATTATTCTAGACTGATGGAACATTTCATTATACTCTCCTACTTTTCAAATTGCTCTTTTTTTTTCTTGACTCATCAACACTTTGGGCCATTTGCCTTAGTCTGTCTTTTTATTCTTCTCTCTGGGTTGCTATTTGATTTGTTGCCCACTCGGTGCCTTACTGTCAGAGGTTGCTATTCCCTTCCAAACCATGTAAGCTATGCTCTACTCTTTGTATCATCAGGCTCTGGATTTTCATATCATCAGGAATGCTGAAACATCTAAATTCTAAGCTTTCTTATTCCCTCCATGACTACAATTTCCAAACACCACATGTTCTATATTTATGATCTTATTGGAAATGCCTTACAGTACAGAATTGCCACTATACATACCTAAAAACTTGTTATAGCTTTCCTTTTAGTAATCATAATTATTAAGCATTATATTATTTATTCATTTATTTGTTTGCTGAATACATTTATTTCTCTCCCGAGAAGGAAAACTATTGGAAGAGAGAACTTTTGCATGAACAATGTTGAATGGATAGCCAGTAATTATTTATTGGCTTGATGTATATATAAAGTAATTACAGTGACTCTGGAAGTTGTTTTTTTTCTCCCCTCTTTATGAAGCTATTGACTATTAGATTGTATCTTTTGATCTTATGCACATCTGCTTTTGCTAAGTAGAGCTAGCTTCAGGCTCACTGATGACCGGAATGATTTCATCATGTGAATAATAGATTGTGTTCTCAAAACCATCTCATATTTGTGCACATTTTCAAATGATTATTCTTTTTGGGTATGTTTACAAAAGGGAGCTGTAGTAAACCAGACACTTTGTCTTTTATGATTGAGTGACACTTTCAAAGTCCTACCTATTTAATGGACCACCCTCAGTAGGAAAACTGCAAACATCAAGGAGCCAAAGCAGCCATACATTTAGTTCTTTGTGAAAGGTATGATGTTGGAAGGACTATATGCTACAGAATCTTTTGGAACAGAGCCTAGATAAATGATATATGAAACTTCTTTTGCATTTCACCCAGAAACAAGAACACCTCCCAATGCTTTTTTAGTTAGAGTCATCTAAATTATGTTGCTTTATTTCCTCTCCTTTGTATAAGGATGTAACTATAGTCAAAAAAATCTCCACTGTAAAATGTGAACAAAACAATGACATATGAACTTTCAACTAGTGCTGGTATTATTTGCAAGGCATTATGTAAAATGTAAATGAGTACTCTGGAATTCGGGGTAACATATCAATCTCTGTAATATAACATAACATAGCACATAACATAGTGCCTGGCATTTGGTAGACAATGCTTACAAAATGATCAGTCAGGTTTTTGCTCTTGAAGTCTGGTATTTAATAAGATTTTTTATTTATTTTCTCAGAATTAGTGTTTGATTTTTTGTCTTATGTTAAAGTCACTGCTATGATAAATTATTGTGATTAAATAATGTTTAGCTATAAATTCATAGTCTCCTAGAAAGACCACTTGAAGCAGAATCGTAGGCTCAGCAGCAATCAGCTTGTCCAACCTTTTGATTTTACAGATGGGCAAAATGTCCCAAAGAGGTAGGTTGACTTGCTTGGGGTTTTATAGGCTTTTAATTGAACTAGAATATAGGTTACTTAGTGTTAGGCCATTTACATTGTATTAGATGATTGTGTGCTGCAGGCACATTCAGAAAATCAAAAAGCTATGTTGTCCAACATTCTTTAAGGCAGTGATTCCTAAACTTATTATTCACTGAATAAATAATGTTGAAAATGCTCTCAATGTAACAATTGTTTACAACAAATTACTTATCAAACTATCTTAATAATTTATATGATCTGCATTAAAATACTATCAACAATTTAAAATAGTTTTGTTTATTTTCATGAATGTTATAATCACCCATTTCTGTTTTTTACCCCAAATTGTTATTAATAAAACTTCAGAAAATGTGCAGTATTTTAATGGGTTTTATTAATTGAAAATCTTGGCTTAAATACCATCTTATAAATTGATTTAAAATTCAGGTTCTGAGTTCATTTTGTTTTGATTCTCTGTGTGGCTGTCAAAGAAGTGATTAATTTAAATGGGAAAATATAGGGTATAGACTTTCAGTTATAAGAGAAATAAGTTCTGGGGACCTAGATAAATGTATCATTTCATGATACATATATTTAACAAATTGTCATATTGTGGACCTTAAATTATGCAATGTTAATATGCTAGAAAAAGCAAATATGAAAAATGAAAGAAAGATTTCTCTGCAGTAAATAAAACATGATAAACCTTTTTATATTGCATTCACCAATTATACACAGGTTTATAGATGAAATTCATCTTATAAATTCTCGTCTAACTTTGGAGTTCCATAATCCTGAAAACAAAAATCTAGATTTGAACAATTAACAGTATCTAAAACCTTTCTTTTGGATGAAAATAAAACTTTTATCAATAACTGTACATGATGACAAATATTTTCCTTGACATGCAAGATATTGGATGAAGTGATTTGATCATACATAATCCTTTGGCATACATCACTGTAGCTGTTATAATGCTTGAGTATTAGTAATCACCAAAACAATTACAACAATAGCAAAACATTTACAGCATTGACAAATGGTAACATTTATTTATTAAAATGTATTCTATACACTGCATTTTTTTGGTAAGCATTTTCACATATCTCTATAGCCCTACAAATTTCTCATATTTCCAAAGTATACATTTCTGATACCTCAAAATTACGGTAATATACATCCTTGTCTACCCCCAAGTTATTTTTGAAAATTTAATGTGGGCAGAGCTTAGAAGTAGAAGTGAAAAGATCTTGATATTAGTTTCAGCTAACTCTGCTACTAAGAAACTCAAAGAACTTTCAGCAGTTATTTCAAGTTTCTGAATATAAATTGCTTTGCCTATAAAGAGAATGTTGATAGTGTGTAGATTATTAAATATATCTTACAACCTCCTTTATGTTATTGTAATTTAACTCAAATTTGTGTTTGTGCATTATATACATGCCCACATTTACTTGAAGTAAGGGATTGTTATTGCTGCTAAAATACACTTAACAAATGTATGATTTGCAAATCAAATTGACTGCTTTTCAGAGGATATTTAGGGAGGAGGGAATGAGGAAGGGTGCTCAAAGTATCCAATCTGCATGGACTTCAAGGTCAGGACCTTGCAGGGACTAGAGATGGTAGAAGTACAAGATGAGAAAGGAAATGGCTGCTTTGTTGATCTAGTTAATTCTTCCACAACAAATGTTTTCCCCAAGGTGGGAAATAATTAGTGTTAACCATTTGCTTAAGCACCAGAGGGACTTTGCAGGAGAATTAGCTAGAAAGGTTCAAAAGAAGCTCAAGTGACTTTTGCATATAGTCATAGAATAAAAGCAAAGTTTAAACTGGATCTACTCCCATAATCTTACTTTCCAAGTGAAAAATTTGCTGCAGTTAGGACTTTTTGCTTTTCTTCTATCTGAAAGTTTCCTAACACACATGTTGGAACAAAGGCAAAATGTCCAGCTGGAAAATGAAATCCTCTCTATGAACCTTCCAGTGGAGCAAAAGGAAAGTAGACTTAATGCCTACAAAGTAAATCTCTCCAAACTAAATTTATTATTTTTTCTGACAAGTGGAAAAATGCAATACAGGTCATTGTACTCAGTCAGGCATTTTGCTTACTGAGATAGCAGTTGCATGGCTAGAAACTGAGAAACAGTAGTCAAGAAAAGATCCAGAGAAAGTAAGCAACTGAAGAAATAGGGGTAAATATGAAGACAGAAGGAAAAAGAGGAAGAGAGATCGGAGATAGAGTAATTTTTACTTAGCAAGCAAATTGTACTTACACAAAGTTGGAGGAAATAGTATTATATTATGGAAACATTTAAAGGGAAGGTGTTATAAGTATAGTCTCCATCTTTTTGTTTGCAAAGAAAATTTTTACAGTTTCTTTTTTATTTAAATAAATTATATATATTTCACATCATTTGTGATCCCTGTGGGTCACCTTTCAACTCCCCTCCCTGGTCATTCCATCCAGTTCCCTCCCTCCAGTTGTGTACTTTCATTTGATTGTCCATATATTAGTTAAACCATTTGGTTTCTGTCTTTTTCTTTCTGACTTGTTTCTGCCAATATGATTTCTTCTAGCTACATCTATCCATGTTACCAAAAAATTGTTAAATTTGTCATTTTCAATTGATGTATAATATTCCATTGTGTATATATAGCACATCTTTTTCATCCAGTCATCTGTCTTGGGGCATTTGGGTTGTTTCCATGTCCTTGCAATTATAAACAGTGCTGCAATAAACATCTGAGCACAGGTGTTCCTTTGTGTAGGTATTTAGGTCTCCTTTGGGTAGATTCCCAGAAAAGTGATTGCTGGGTCAAATGGTCCCATTTTCATTAGTTTGAGGGTTTTCTACACTGTTTTCCATAGTGGCTGGACCAGTTTACATTCCCACCAGCTGTGTAAGAGTATTCCTTTCTTTCCACATCCACGCCAGCACTTGTCTGTTTTTTGGATGTGGGCCATTGTTACTAGTATATGGTGGTATCTCATTGTCATTTTGATTTGCATTTCCCTAATTGCTAGTGATGGGGAACAGAACTGAATCCCCTGAAATAAAGCCACACATATATAGTCAACTAATCTTTGACAAATGAGTGAAAAACTTACATTGGAACAAGGACAGCCTCTTCAATAAATGGTGTTGGGAAAACTGGACCAAGACATGCAAAAAAAATGAACCAAGATACCTCCCTCACACCATGTACAAAAACTAACTCAAAATGAATAAAAGACTTGGATGTAAGACCTGAAACCATAAAAACATAGAGGAAAACCTGGGCAAAACCCTTCATGAGTTATAATTCAGAAGTCCATTTTTGGACACATGTATAGCTGGCAAAAAAAAATGAAGGAAAACAAACAGCTGGGATTACATCAAACTAAAAAGCTTCTGTACAGCAAAAGAGACAACAGAAAAAACAGACAACTTAACAAAAACGAAGCAAAAACCCAGTTAAAAAAAGGGGAGAATATCTCAAAAGACACTTCTCTAAGGAGGAAGGACAAATGGCCACCAGGCACATGAAATACAGTTTCAATATATTCTCATTTTTGAAATGAGGAAACCTAAATGAATGGGCCATCCTCTTGTTTGCTAAACTACTACTTCAAGTACTTAACCAAACTTTCTTTAGAACTTTATATTAGATCTTCCTTCCCGTAAGACTAATAATTTTCCCTTTAAGTTTCTTACACTGTGTGCATTTATAAATTCAGTGTATCTTTCTATTGTACCACACACCACAGTTTATTAGTAATCATTTCCTCACCAAGAAGTTTTCCTATAACAGAATTTGAGCCTGTTGAGGGAAGATTATGGTAATTTTCATGGCACTTGACTTGGAACCTAGAATGTTGCATTCAGACAATGTAATATTAACTACTACTTTAAAATTTTAGGATATAAAATATTGATAGTGACTGTGACCTGATCTGTTAACTATTCACATAGGATATCTTTATATTGATTCAATAGCTACTAAAAGTGCAGCCTATTTGGGCATCAAGTCTCTAGAATTTCATCCATTTGGAAGGCTGTGAGGTAGCCATTCTTTCTTGTAAGTGTCAGCTGGAGTTTATACAGTCTAGAGTATAGAATGACAGAAAAAGTATGTGCTTCACAATTTTATAAATGATCACACAAAAGTCTCAGCAGAGGTAGGATAAGCACAGACCATGAGGAGGAAGGATAACATAGATTCTAGCTTTGGAAATAGCACAATGCTCCTTGACATTGGGAATTTCAAAAATGAGTCATCATCTCTCTATACCATTCCCACTCTTCTTTTCCTACTTTATATATCAAGGCAAATGGAGATGGAAGAAAGTTACAATCAGAGAAAGATTGTTGTTGACCAAGGTCACATTGTTCTTATAAATCAGAAATAATAAAACCATTCCCCTGAAATAAAGCCACACATGGAGGAGAAAGCTATTCAAAAGAAAGTGAAAAGACATTCCATTTGAAAACTCTAGTGAAAAGGAGAAAAATGTTGGAGAACAGAGTAGTTGGTTCAAGAAAATGATGATCTTACTTAGAAATGATAAATGTTTTCAAGGTAGAGAGTCCCACAAAGAGACCCAGACATTCAGTGAGAGTGAGCAGGAAGGGAGTAATCAGAACAAAAGTCAAAGGTTATAGACATATGTACAACTATCACAACTCTTAAAAGAGAAAAAGAACACATTTGGAAAAGATTATTTTTCACATAAGGTTAAGCATTCTTCTGTGAGAACCAAGACCTCTATCAATTATAGTCAACTCTCTCATATTGCTTTTATTTGTCCATTTCTTCACTGATGCTATTTTGAAAATAATTGCAAGATTAATTATGCTTATTAATAACTAATTTCTTATTATTATAATAAAAGACAATTGCCAACTTGACTTTGTCAACTAGACAATTGCCAACAAAGCATTTATTTTATTGTTTCTAAAAATTTCTGATAATAATGCTAACCATCCATTGCTTCCTTTCTGCAGCATTTCTTGATAGTGGCACTGTTGAATTTAGGGTTCAGTAACTATTGTGGAGTATTCAGTACTTTATGGGATATTAAACAGCCTACCTACCCTCTACCCATGGGACACCAGTAGCATGCCCCTAATCTCAATAATAACAAAATAATTCCAGACACGGTCAAATGTCCTCTGGTAGCAAAACTAGTCCCAGTTGAGATCAGACATATGAGTACATGGTCCTGGTTGGAGACCAGTCCTGGTTTGAGAATTGCTAGAAGAATGAATAACATACCACCATATAATGCATCCAAAAGGATGAGAGAAGATTGCAGGATGGAATGATTCACCATCTTTCACTGAATGTAAGAATTGTAAAACCAGGCTGTTGTATTTCTGGTCTCTGAATAAATGTGTGTTCTGCCTAGCATCAAGTGACATAAATTCAAAACAAGACACCACACATAGAAAAGTAAGGGGGTAGATATCTTTGGGAGATTCTCAGAACTGATTATTAACTCAAAAAGAGAAATGTGATCATAAAGAAAATGAAAGAAACAAGGAGGTTGTGGGTGAGCAGTTAAACAGTGAAACTGTTTCTTACTCAGTAGGAAGTGTTGCCTCATAGTTTTTTTGCCAGTTTATTAGGAACAAACTTCAAATGATCTGATGTGCTGTCCAACTGTTACAAAAAAGTCCTTTACAGTAAAGTGTATTTGGGAATTTTCTCTTTTTCCATCACTTATTGAATTTGGAGATTTAATTCTAATCAAATCTTTCTTCCCACACAGTTCCATTTTGCAATATAGATATTGTTTAACAATCCCCAAGACCTTAGGTGCTGTCTCAGTGGTTATCAATGTCCGATTTTATGTTGCCATAGAATCTGCAGGCTTTAATGTTGTCATGGTTTCAGAAAAACTACAAATTACAATTGAACTTTAAATTTTATTCATAACTTTTAAGTAATCCCTACCCACTGAGGAGTGAATCTCTGAATTTGATATTCAGTCCAGGTTGAATTTGAACATGGGGCAGCCATATATCACCCATGAATAAATGAGTTTGTGTCACTCATTCTCTGATTAGTTGACAAGATCTTAGAGTCTGGGATTAAATCATTCATGTGTGAACTAGACTGTGGGTACATGTCACATAAAATGAACCAAAGACTACCACCATATTTTTCATATCTATGGAAGAGGGAGAAGAGAGAAACTGGTTTGGCTCCATTAATGTCTCTTTTATTAAGGAAGCAATCCATTCTAATATCAGTAGCAAATGCCACTTTAAGCTATTTTAATGCTGCTTTTAATGTCTATTACTGCCACCGCTATTATAATAACAAAATGAATAATAGCAGCTTTAATAATTTACAAACATCTATTGTGTACCATACTTGATATTTGAAATTATTATATCAAATTCTCCCAACCACGTGTAAAGTAACACTATTATTCTAGATGTTGAGGAAATGGAATCTTAAAGAAATTATTTTCTTCCGGTCAAATTGTGTGAAACTGATTGAGGCCAGATTTACCACATTTGATTGCCTTCAAGCTTTGTATCATTCTTTCTTTATAAACTAATTAATTTTTTATTTTTTTATATATAAGTTTCACATCTTAGTAAAACCAGGGATTCACCCCCCCCACCCTCCCCACTATTCCCCCCCTTTACCCCCTACCCCAAGTTGTGTGCTTCAGTTTGGTGGTTAGCTTGTTTTGATTTTTCCTCATGGATTTTGTTTATTTTTTCCTATATCCCATATATTAGTGAAAACATTTGGTTTCTGCCTTTTTCTTTTTGACTTGTTTCTGCTAATATTATTTTTTCTAATTAGATCCATGTTATCATAAAATCATCAAATTTGTCATTTTAAATTGATGAGTAATATTCCGTAGTGCATATATACCACATCATTTTCATCCAGTCATCCGTTTAGGGGCATTTAGGTTGTTCCAGGTTCTTGCAATTATAAATAGTGCTACAGTAAACATCTGAGCACAGGTGTACCTTTGTAGAAGCATTGAAGTCTCTTTTGGGTAGATTCCCAAGAGAGCAATTGCTGGGTCAAATGATAGTTCCATTTTCATTAGTTTAAGGGTCCTCCACACAGCTTTCCATAGTGGTTAGGCCAGTTTACATTCCAACCAGCAGTGTAAGAGTGTTCCTTTTTCTCCACATCCTAGTCAGCACTTGTCCTTTGGATGTGGGCCAGTCTTACTGGTGTGAGGTGGTATCTCATTGTGGTTTTGATTTGCATTTCCCTTATTGCTAGTGACGATGAGCAATTTTTCATGTGCCTGTTGGTCATTTGATTTCCTCTTGGACAAGTGTCATTTTAGTTCTCCCCATATTTTTATTGGACTTCTTGTTTTGCTTTTGTTTAGTTGTGTGAGTTCCTTGTGGATCTTTGTTATTAAACCCTTATCACTCTTGTGGAGGGCAAAAAATTTTTTCCATTCAGTTGGGGTTCTTTTTGTTTTTTTCTATTTCTCTTTTGCTGTACAGAAGCTTTTTAGTTTGATGTCCCATCTGTTTATGTTTTCCTTCATATTTTTGCCATCTGTAGATGTGTCCAGAAAGGGATTTCTGACTTGTAATTCATGGAGGGTTTGCTCAAGTTTTCCTTTATGTATGTTAGGTTTCTGGTCTGATATCTAAGTCTTTTTTCCATTTTGAATTGATTTTTTTACATGGTGTGAGGGAGTTGTCTTGGTCCATTTTGAAGATATTAATTCTTTCAATCCATGAGCAGGGAATGTCTTCCCATTTCTTTATGTCTTCTTCTATCTCTTTTAGCAAGTGTTCTAAAGTTTTCTTTGTATAGTTCTTTCATGTGATTTTTAGGCTTTTCCCCAGGTATTTAATTTTTTGGTGCTATGGTAAATGGGATGGTTTTCTGATTTCTTCTTCTATTTTACTTTTTGTGTATAGCAAACCTACTGACTTCTGTGTGTTGATTTTGTATCCAGCTATCTAACTGAAGTGGTTTATTATTTCAAGCATTTTTTTCTGTGGATTTTTTGGGGTTATCTAAATAGAGAATCATGTCATCAGCATATAATGATAGCTTCAGTTCCTTTTAACCTATTTGTATTCCTTTTATGCTTTCTCTTGCCTTATTGCCCTAGCTAGAACTTCCAGGGCAATGTTAAAGAGTAGTGGGGAGAGTGGGCATCCCTGCCTGGTACTGATCTTAATTGGAAAAATTTTAATTTTTCTCCATTTAGGATGATGTTTGCAATAGGTTTGTCATATATGCCTTTTATTATGTTGAGGTAAGTTCCTTTATTCCCCAATTTTTCTAGGGCTTTTATCATGAATGAATGCTGGACTTTGTCGAATGCTTTCTCTGCATCTATTGACAGGATCATGTGGTTTTGTTTTTCTTTTTGTTGATGTGGTCTATTATGTTAATTGATTTCTGGATGTTGAACCATCCTTGTGCCCCTAGGATAAATCCCACTTGGTCATGGTGAATAATACCTTTTATGCATCATTGGATTGAATTTGCCATATTTTTTTAAAAAATGTTTGCATGTTCATTAGGGAAAGTGGTCTATGGTTTTTTTACTTGGAGATGTCCTTATTTGATTTTGATATCAGTGTGATGTTTGCTTCATAAAACATGTTTGGCAGTTTTCCTTCTTTCTCATTTTTTGGGAAAAGCTTTAGTAGTGCAGGCATTATTTCATCTTTGAATGTCTGGTAGAATTCATTTGTAAAGCCATCAGGCCCTGGGCTCTTGTTTTTAGGCAGAGATTGATGACTGCTTCAATTTCACTGCTTGTGATTGGTTTATATATGTTCTCTATATCTTCCTTGTTCAATTTTGGAAAGTTGTATCTTTCTAAGAATCTGTCCATCTCACCAGGTTGTATTTATAATAATAAATACATATAGTTATTCATAATAATCTCTCATTTCATATAGTTATTCATAATAATCTCTTATTATCATTTGGATTTCTTTTGTATTTGTTGTAATTTCTCCCCTTTCATTTGTGATTCTGTTTGTTTGAATTTTCTCTCTTCTTTCCTTTGTGAGTTTTGCAAGGGACTTATCAATGTTACTAATTTTTTTAAAGAAACAGCTTTTGGTTTTGTTGATCTGGATACTCTTGGGTTTCTAGGTTGTTTATTTCTTCTTTAAGTTTTGTTATTTCTTGTCTTCTGGGTTTGGTTTTTTTTTTGTTCCTCTTTTTCTAATTTTTTGAGTTGGTAGATTAGGTAGTTTTTATGGTTAGTTTCTTGGTTTTTGATATGGGCCTGTATCGCGATGAATCTTCCTCTTAGATATGCTTTTGCTGCATCCCAGACGTTTTGGAATGTTGTGTCTTCTTTGTCATTTGTTTCAAAGTAAGTTTTAATTTCATCTTTAATTTCTTCAATTATCCATTCTTCATTTAGCAAATTGTTCAGTCTCCATGTGTTGGGCATTCTTCTTGCTTTCTTTTCATTGTTGATTTCTAGTTTGATACCTTTATGGTCTGAAATAAAAGTTCATATTATTTTAATCTTTGTGTATTTATTCATGTTTGCCTTGTGGCCTAGTATGTGGTCAATTTTAGAGACTGATCCATGTGCATTTGAGAAGAAGGTGCATTCTTTTCCTTGTGGTTTTAGTGTCCTGTAGATATCTATTAGGTTCATTTTGTCTAGGTCTTCTTTTAAGGCTTTTGTGTCCTTGTGTAGCTTTTGTTCTTTTGATCTCTCTTTTGTTGAGAGTGGGGAGTTGAAGTCTCCTACTTAATATGTGTTTTCATCAATACTTGTTTTAAGTTCTCTTTGTGGCTGTCTTATGAATCTTGGTGCACCCTCATTTGATGAGTATGTTAATAATTGTTATGTTATTTTGGTTGGTTGACCCTTGAACCCTTAGGTAGTGACCTTCTTTATCCTTCTTACTTTTTTTATTTTGAAATCTGCTTTGTCTGCTATAACAACGGCTACCCCTAGCTTTTTGGGGGGCCATTTTCTTGTAGAATTGTTTTCCATCCTTTTACTTTCAATCTATGCTTGTCTTTTGGGATCAGATATGTTTCTTGGAGGCAGCAGAATGTTGGGTTCTCTCTTTTAATCTGGTCTGCAACTCTGTGTCTTTATATTGATGAGATTAGTCCATTGACATTTAGAGTAATTATTGATGTTTGAGATTCTAACAATGAGTTGTTGGTGGTTATTTGGGGTTCTGTTTTATTTTCTTCTTTCTTTTCTTTTTATTGTTCGTTCTTTTTATTCTTCTGCAGGTTTCAGTCTTAGGGCTTCTTGCAGGAGTTGTTAGAGTGGGGTTTTGGTGGTAGCAAATTTCTGGAGACTTTGTTTATCTGAGATGGCTCTAATTTTTCCTTCATAAAGGAAGGACAGTTTTTCTGGGTAGAGTATTCTTGGTTGGCACTTTTTGTTTTGGAATGTTTTGAAGGTGTGGCCCCATTCTTTCCTTGTTTGGAGTGTTTCTTCTGAGAGATCTGATGTCAGTCTAATTAGTTTTCCTTTGTAGGCTATCTCTTTCCTCTCTCTTGTTATTCTCATAATTTTTTCTTTATCTTTGGCTTTTGAAAATTTTACTATGATATGTTTTGCTGTGTTTCTTCTTTTATTAAAGTAATTTGGTGTCCTTTTTGCTTCCTATTTGTCTATTTTCATTTCTTTCTTCAGGTTAGGGAAATTCTCCATTAGTTCACTGAAAAGCCTTTCATATCCTATGTCTTTCTCTTCTTCTGTGATTAAATTATTCTTGTATTTGTTTTCTTTAGGGTATCTGACAGATATCTGATTTTTTTCTTCTGTCTTCTTACCTTGTTTTGCTCTCTTTTTCTTCATTCTCTCTTTCTGTATCCTCTAGTGTGCTGATTCGTTCTTTCATTTCTTCTAATCTGTTTTCCTGGCTTTACCCTGCAGTTTTGAGCTCTTCTATTGTTCCTCTTATAAACTGTATATCCCGCAGCTTCTTATTTAGGGCTTCAATTTTATTTTTCTGTTCATCAATGATATTGCTCATTTTGGTGCATTCTTTTCTATATTTTTCTGCTACTTCTTTTAGGTCACTGAAAGCTTCTAACTTCCTGCTTTTCCCCTCTTCCCCTTCTTCCTTGACCTCTTTGAGTGCTTTTATCATGTTGATTCTGAATTCTTTGTCTCACATATGAAGCATTTCTTCCATGGTTTCTGCAGATTGTTTATCCTTGGGTGGTGAGTTATTTTTCTTAGGGCTTACTTGAGTATTTGTATTCTTCCTCCTTCCTGTGTTTTCCTTTTGGACTTGCTCTATGTATTGTGTGACTACTGCTCTACTATTAGATGGCATGTTGATGTCTATCTAGTTGTGGTTAATTCTGCCTTTGTGCTTTTGCTGCTGTGGTGATTATATCTTGTTTCTGTTGGCTATTTTGGGGGACAAGGTTTTTCAGACAAGTCTTTTCAGAGAGTGGGTGTGGTGATTAGATGTGGTTTTTATTGTATTGTCTGTCTTCTTTTTTTGTTGTTTCTCCTCTTTTAGATTGATGGATCTTAAATATTTTTTAGTGCCTCCGAGCATCTAGGGCTTGTTGTATAAACAGTTTTGACTGGGGTGTCTTGACTCTCTTGGGTAGTGTGTGTCCTTGTTTTTCTAGTCTGTGCCAGTGCTGCACAGTGGCGCTGGTGCTTCTGGGCTGCTGGGGTGTGAGCTTTTCTCTGCCAAGTTGTCTTTCCCTGGGCCAGTAAAACTCAGTCTGCCCTACCCTGAGTAGCAGAGGCCCATTCAGTTGCAAAGCTCATGGTCCCATCCTAGTTCCTAGGTGTTTTACCTTGGCAGCTGGAAGTAGTCCAGTGCTAACTGGAGCCCTCACCTGAGTCCCACCCACCTACTGGGGAGCGAGCTCTTCCCTGTCAAGTTACCTTTCTCTGAACCAGTAAAACTCAGTCCCTTTGTATAGTTTTTGTTGTTGTTTTCATTATCTTGCTCAAGATCCATTAAAAAAATGAAGAATCCTGCTGCCCTGAAGGTAAGAGGAGGCAAGAATAATGTTAAAGAAGAGGCAAAGTGTCCAGTTGTCATTTTCCATAGGGTCTCTCAGAGAAGAAAGAGGACCTGAAATGTTCTACCTTTCAAACCTACAACTCAGCTGAACATAAGCAGCCCATCTGTCACCCATGGATAAGCGAGTTTGAGGAGAGGAGTTACTTTCTATTCCTTATTTATTTCTACTTATCCCGACCCTTTCTCCTAAGTGTATTCATTCTTGGCAGTAAGATAATTCATATAATTAAGTTTTGAGGTATTTTATTTAAGTTTGAGAAAACCATTGTTCTGTTTATGCTCAGGAACTATATTACTGCATATATTAATAAGACATAAGGGGGCTTTGAACATGTTCTTCTTATATTAAAAATGAAATTGGAAGTAGTAATGGAAAGTGACAACTATCCTCAATCTCAGTAGGTGCTAATTTCTATTTTTAAGTATATTCATTGTCCCATTCGGACATGGTGAAGGAGTATTTACTCTTGAGAGAATACCCATTTACTAAAAAGTATGTTAATCTCAAAAAAAATTTCATTTAAATGGCAAATCCGACTGGTATTTGATTTTGGTACAGTAAGCCAAGAGTAAAATTTTCTAAGATAATTAGCAATAACTCCTTGTTCTTTTTGCTGCATTATACATTTATGCATGATCATTCTCTGACAATTTGGAAACCAAGACCAGTTAATATTCACTAAAAAAATATTCAAGGCTATATTTCCTTATCTTACTTTTATGATGTTCAACTTATCTCATTTTGATAAATGTACAACTCTACATACATGAATATACTTAATTTTACTTACTGTTTTTCAATCCATGACTAAATATAAAAATCTCTGTAAAAGGCAGCCAAGAGGAATGTGCACATGAGCTATCATTTATCTAAGAAAGTCTAGAAAAGGAATAAAGTATCTTAGCAAGATGCTAGAACAATGAGGTTGGTTTAGCTCCTGGTTCACTGTCATAGTTTGGGGAAGGGGTGTATATGCATATTTTAGGGTAGCTTTTCTTTTCTCTCTCTCCTGGTCTATGTTTCTGGAAAATTCTGAAAAGAATCAGACCCACAGTCAGTTTAAACTGTATGAAATCTAGCCAGTTTTGATTTCTGGACCCCAGATATTTGATTTGATTTCTGGTTCAGATTTCTGAACCTCAGCATTCTCATTTGCAAAGTGAGACAAATATACCTTGTCTACAGGAGAGTTGTGAGGTTACACAAAATGCTGTGTATGAAGAACCCAGTGCAGTACTTGACATATTCTTGTGAGGTGAATGTGAATACCACTACACTGCAGAAACCCACTAACATATATTTAATGATAGCTTTTATTAACAGTATCACTGTTTCTTTCTAATGTGTATTTCTTGTCAGTTCCCAATACCCTCTGTGGAACTTGTGTCTCAGAAGATAGGGATTGCCTATCTATGGATTCTAGAACTGTGAGTTCCAATACTAAGATCCAAGGACTTTGAGTGAGGAAGTAGATGACAAAAGCCCTCAGAAGGAGAGCAAAAGACCACACATTTGGGAATTGAGGATCCTAGCACTATGAGGTATTTAGTGAGCTCATTAATTTTTGGAGATAAAGTTCTCCATCTATAGAAATATTAGTTAGAAATCATTATTAAGCAAGAGCATAGCTACTGGGAAAAGAAAGAAAAAAGCATTACTGACAGAAAATGAAGAAAACTGCTGGATGTAATTGAGCCAAAAGCTTTTTCTATTTCCCCAAGTAGTTTTCTTGATGTAATGCTAGACATCATAAAGCCATAGATGTGAGATTTAATTGATACTTAATATGTAGTTGATGGTCAAACAAAAGAATGGAGAAGAAAAATGAATGAATAAAAGATTATGCCCTTTTGTCTTGTTTTTGTTAAGTTTTTCTTTATGGGTTATTGTTATCAGACCCTTGTCACTTGTATGGAGGGCAAAATTTTTCTCCCATTCTGTTGGGTTTCTTTTTGTTTTGGTTATTGTGTCTTTTGTTGTACAGAAGCTTTTTAATTTCATGTAGTCCCAGTTGTTTATATTTTCCTTCATTTTATCTGTAGATGTGTCCTGAAAGTGGTTTCTGAAGTGTAGGTCTTGGAGTGCTTTTTGCAGCAACATGGATGGTGCTAAAAGAAATCATGTTAGTGGAAATAAACCAGAAAGAAAAAAGAGAAAAATGGGGTGATCTTACTTATATGAGGGATGCAGGGAAGACAAACAAATGGACAAGAAAAATTTAAAACTGCCAGGAGAATTGAAACATCAAGCAACAGAGGGGGAAGAAAGTAAAATCGGGGGGGGGGGGCACAAGAGATTAAGATGGTTCATGGGTGATAAGATGATGAGAGAACCTCTGGTTAGACAATGATGTAATACATGTACGTCTCTCTCTCTCTCTATATATATATGTGTGTGTGTGTGTGTGTTCAATCCATAAAAAATAAAAATATAATTATCATAAAAAAAGAAAAAAATTCTACCCTAAATAAATAAAATTGGGAAAGAGTAATTTAGGCAAATCAGTTAAAATGAACCAATATAGGTGATTATTAGACATTTACACTAATTTTACTTGACTAGAACATTTCCAGATATATGCGTTGTCAATCTCTGAGTATATAGACACATAGACAATAATTTTTCTATAGAGAAAGAATTTAACTATGCTGCTCAATTAAGATTTTTCAGTGATATACTGTCACTTGTTTGAATACAGTATTCTAATCTATATTGACAGTATGTAATGTCTGAATAATAAGATTTTAATCATCATAATGATGTCCATGTTATTTGGTAACATCAACAAGAAAAATGTGTTACCTTATAAAAAGAGGCATTACCCAATTGGCACAGAAAGTTCTACAAACATGATTAATTTATTCAAAGCTTTATAAATGTTATGCTGAGTTATCATTCAGTTTGTAAAATAAAGGCTCTTGTTGAATTTTATTCTGACTGAAAGTCATTTTCTCATGAAAGATAAATGTGAAATATCTTAATGTCTACTCATTTTGCGGTCTCATATTACTATGAAGTTCAGATAATGTTTAATTTCATTGGATAATGCTTTAGAAAATGTCAAGTCTTTAAACAAACACATTTGAAATTATAGATCTCCGGGGAACTTGCATTTAAGGAAGTAGAAAACTAAAAAACAAGAATGATAAATATTCCACTCAAGACTTTTCATCTTGGTTGGTAAACCATTGTTTTTTCCAAAAAAAATTATAATGCTTTACTCTTCAGGTTGTTTCTCTTCCAAATAAATACATTTATGAAATATACACATATTATTCTTTCTGTCATATTTATTTTATTCAATGTGCTTACAATCTCTTTGTTAATTAATTGGTCTGTATTTCCATGATCTATGAATATAGTAACAAAGAATGTTTTCAAGAAGAGAGTGAAATAGTAATATTATTTGGGAAGAGAGCCAATTTTTTGATATCTACCATTTGATTGATTGTTAAAAACATTGAATTCTACTATATTTTCCCCCTTATAACCATCCCTTAGATTCTCCTCTGTTCTTCACTATAATACCTTATAAATCTAGTGAATGCCAAGATACATCCTTTTTGTATATTCTTAAAATTCACCTAGTATTTCATCTCTAATTTTCTTAATAGCCATTGAATAGATATATCAATATTTTCCTCTCCGTTGATGTGTATAGATATAGGTATCTTTGTAAACTTTCTCTAAAGAGAAGCTGCAGGAAAACATGGAAGATAAAATGACTTATGCATCTGATTACCAAAAAAAAGGCATGCAGTGGGAAAGTGGTGATAAACATAGGTTGATACAACTTATTTTAATAATATTAAACCCCTTTGTAGTGCCTGACAATTTTGCTCTTGAGGATAGTAGATGGAACTTGTTCAATGTGTTAGAAAAATTTCTTTAACCAGTGTATATGAAAAATTTTAGTAAAACAATACAAAATAAAAATCATTAAATTATTGCTTACCTTTATTACAAATAATACAATTCCATGGCAGGGGTGTTTCTCTTGTTCCTTATCACTGCATTTAGTGAGCTCTTATTTTAAACTTTTAAAAATTATATGAGATTTTTTGAAAAAAAATTAAAAACATGTAATATAGTACCTGCCATTTATATAGTCTTTACTTCAATTTCCTCATATATAAAAGTATCGAGTTGATATTAAGTTATTTCTAAGGTGGTTCCATTTTCCAGGTCTAAAATTCCATGTCTATTATTTAGTTATATCATGTGAAATAGTTCCTTTCTTTTGAAATAGATGTATGTGTGTACATCTACATTTTACTGATTTAGTCTTTAAACCTTAACAAGCGCATGTAACTTGCCTGATGATTTTCATTGATCCTGTGGGTTTTGTGTAAATTCAAGTTTGGTTTGGTAAATGAAGATCTCTGAACCGGCCACCTATATTAAAAATAAGTGCCTTAGAAACTAGCCACACCCCTTTGGTTGCCTGTAGCTGTGGTTACCTTCACACTACAAAGATAGCTGAGGAGAAAACATAAGCATTTGACTACTATAAGAAGGTATATTGTTAATTTAACCTAAAATGATAGTTATATGACCTTTTAAAAATTTGAATTTAAAAATATACTTTTAAATTTCAGAGGAAATTGATTTAGGGGATATAGATTTTTATTGACTGCATTATTATCATACTTTTTGTTATTAGTGGTGTGTGTAGAGAGATACAGAGAGAGAGGCATAATGGAGGGAGGTTTCGGGTAGTAAATTACTTCTATGTTTTGTATTTGTCTTTATCTCATCCTGTTTCATGGTAATATTTAAATTTTGTACTAAGTGAACTACTGGTAACTGTTATTTCACATAAAGTTATAAAACCAGATATCTATGAAGGATAGTCTTGATTCTATGAAATAGTGTAAGTAAGGTAGTTTTGTCCATGAAAACACTGTGAGCAGAGTGAAGAACCACTATCAAGGTTTGGTTTGTCTAGTTGGTTGCAGTAGAATATCCTTTTCTTTTGTGAATATCAGGAGAGAACATGTAATTTATAGTTGAGCATAGATTGCTTAAAAGTATTTACAAAGCTTCTGGTAAATTGGAAAGCTCCATTTGATAAATAAAGCATATGTAGCTATTCTTTTCTTTTTAAAATTGCCCTAAAATTTAAGGGCCATTTTCAGTTGTCTCCTAATTTTAGTATGTGCTTATCTAGAGTGTGTGCATGTGCACAGGTAAGGAGGAAAACAACAAATTTGACAGAGTCCAAACAGTAAAAATCACAAGAAGAAAGAACCCTGCTTTGGTTAACATTTAGGTCTGAGAGTTATTTGAGTGCACAGTTCCCCTCATCATCTCAGGAAATTAGACTTCAGACAATTTTTACAGTTGACTCCATTATATGAGAGATTGATTAATGAAGGTGACATTTACCCTGATTGTTGTGCTCTTTAAAAAGATATTTTCCATGAAGAGCTTGTGTTTCTAGACTCCAGATGGAGATGATATTCTTTGGGGAATAACTTCAATTCAACTCTGTTTCACTAACCACATTTTCAGTTATGGATTTTTCTCATGGTGCTTCTTGTCAGATTCATCACAAGAAATCTCTTTCTGTAAAGTATGGCAGCCATTAGCTTCTGAGTCCTGAGTTACATAACCTCTTCTCTTTTTAACAAGGTCATTGGAGATGCAAATACTCTGCCTGAAACTGAATTGTCTGAAATATTTCAGGATACTTTTGTTGGAGAAGCTGCAATGGTTTCAATTGTGGCTTCAAGTAGTAATTCTGGACATGAATACCCAAAGGCAGATGGGGTTTGCATCTCTTAAAGTTACTATTTAGGTTGGACAAGCAGAAGGCCAAACTCACAGCTCCAATCTTTCACGGATTCTGATACTGAAGTCTTTTTGGAAGTAACATTCAGTTATTTTTGTTAATCAACATCAGACATGGAAAACTTTAATACAGTAATGGAATTATTGAAAGTTATATGGGCAAGAATTTGCTATTCTAATTGCAGGATTTTTTTTTTTTTTTATATATATAGCTACAAGAGGCAACATTGAATTTTTGTTTTCCATATTTTTTAAATCAACATTAGGGCAATCAGTTCACTCCACTCCAGATCTATGTTAATCCATACCACTTCCAGAGAACCAGTAATACTCCATTATAGACAACGGGGGCCACTCTTTAATATTTGAAAGATCTTCCATATCATTTCATAAGAGCTGGTCCTGTTAACCTTTCTACAGTACCTTGTTTCTGTTTTTGTCTGTTTACTTCTCTTTATTTTCTTGTTTTTTATTCTCATGGGAATAGGTGGTATCTCATTGTGGTTTTGATTTGCATTTCCTTGATGATAAATGACAATGAATATTTTTTCATGGATTAACATTGACATTTGTGGTAGGGGACATGATAGGCTTGTCTTTCTTTCCTGGACAAGTGAATACTCTGGTTGGTAAATCTGTGCTAGATTGTTAATTAATTTTAATTAAATTCATTATATGAACTGGCTAATGTATTTTTTCCACATTGCTCATAGTATAACCGAGCCCTAGAGAACTGGTCTGAACCCTCTGTGGCAATAACATACCCACAGGACTAACATCAGGACCCCAGCCTCCAATGTTCACTGCATCTTTTAGATTCGTTTAGATCTTTTAATCTAAAAAAATCATTTTGAGGAAATAAATGTGATAGTAAAATTTCAGGTAGATAATCCATGATGCATCATTAAAAAAAAAAAAAAGGTACAAGTCAGAATCTATGTATAAGCTAATAAGACTAGCAGTTATTGGGCAGACTTGAGAGTCACTGCGTCTGATAGCAGTATGGAGAACTAGGCCTAAAAGATGGGATGTGGGGTGATACCCCTTAGAACTGTCTCGGCAGGATTACCTTCCTAAATAGCACAGCATAACTATAGGGAAGAACCTTGGGCAGAGTGTAGAGTCCACCACAGAAAACTTGAAGGATATGTTTTTACTACTTTTAAGTGAGTCTTGTTATAATAGTAATTTTTAGGACAACAAAATTATTGCCCAATAGTGACCCCTTAGGGATGATCTTAGAATAGATAAAATTGTAATTAGGACATGTGTTTCCATATTTGTTGTTGCTGCTAACAGTAAAGTTGTTTTGCCCACAGAGATAAAATATATTCTTTACAATTGCAATTACACTATTGCTTAGGTAAGCCTTTCCCTGTGCACTGTGAAAAGTCAGCTTTCTTTCTTTCAAAGCCATATCTACATGATCACAAATCTTAGATTACTGGAATTAAAAACAAATCTTTCTTAGAAATATTTGCTTAGCCCGGCACGGTGGTGCCTGCCTGTAAGCGACAGACTATGGAGCGTGAATGGGACTGGGGAAATGCGGTTTGAGTCCAGCCTGGGGAAACAGCGAGACCTAGTTCCCAAACAAACAAACAAACAAACAAACAAACAAACAAACAAACAAACAAACAAACAACTGGGCATGGTGGTGCGCCTGTACCTGGGAAGCAGAGGCTGGAGATTGCTTGAGTCTGTGGTACCCCAGGCAACGTGAGCCTGCGGTTCCATGGGCAAAAATAGTGAGACCTAGTCTCAAACTAAAAAGAAAAAAAGAAAAAAGAAAGAAAGAAATATTCCAAACTGGGAGAAATAATAAATCCCTTCCCCTCCAGCCCCCCCCCCGC
>PVHY01010193.1:0-19494 GCA_004024945.1 Uropsilus gracilis | reverse complement strand
TAAAAGCATTTTTATCAAAAAATGTTCTTATGATTTAATACTTTAGAACTTGAGTGAGATTTTGATTACTGAGAATTTGGCTAGATACAATTAAAATTTCTTTTATCCCTTAAAATTTTCATTTAATTGTTGTGCTTTGCACCTGAAAGGGTTTGGGAAATAAAGCAACTTTTTAGGATTCTTTAACGTTCTCATTTTAGATTTGTTTACCCCTTTGGAACCATAATTTTAATGATAAGTCTGATAAACTTTCCCTTCTAACCCCTACAATGTAATCTGTTTTTACTCACCTCTTGGCCACTTTTAAAGCACTTTGCCTGACAACTTTATTCAATTTCATCTGCTGTTTCTGACAGGAACCATTACCATTTTCCTAAAGCTCTTCAACCCTAACTGAATAAGCGTGCTGTTCCTGTCAAAAGGCAAACTTTTGGTTTTGATCAAACTTGTTGGACTTGCTCAAATTTTCTTCCACACCAGTTTCACCACATCAAATTATATCTTGTTTTGTTTTCACTTCTTCCTTTGTAAGAAGTTCCCATCTCTCTCATGACTCCCTCTTTTTATATCATCATCCATTTTCTGTATTGCACCTGCTCTTCAGATTTGACATTACTGACTCATAACACAAAATTATGAAAAATATAAAGAGAAACAAACAAACAAAAAAACCAAACATACCTTGATCCAATGTTTGTCCACACATTTACTTTTCTTCTATTTGCTATGAAGCTCTGAAAAGATTGAGTTCACTATCACTGCTGGCTACTTCAGTCCATGGGCATTTCTCAATATGCAGAAGGATGCATTTTTCTTTTAGTTGAAATTGCTGTCAGTGGTCAGCCATATGCCCTAGTTACAGCATCTGCTGATCCTTTCTTTGAATTTATCCGTTTGACATTTATACAACTCTTCCTGATGACTCCCTCAGGCAACTGTGACTTCTACTTCTCTGACTAGTATTTTTGTCCATATCCTCAAATATTTTGAACCTATTGTTAATTTTTGGTATCTTTGGATTTCATTCTTCACCATTTTGACTTTAAATTTCACTGAGTTTAATTGTCTCCACTTAATTATATATGCGCTGATGGCAGCTATGATCTTTGCATCCTAGATAACCTCACATCAGTGCCTCAAACTCAATGTCTCGTCTGACTTTCAACACTGATTTTATTCTAGTTATTTCAGGTAGCTACTAGTTATCATCCATCCTTCCATGCTGTTACTACCTCAGTATATCAAATTAACAAATCCTCCTTTTTCTAACTCGGAAATGCTTTTTTCCATTTTCTTCTTTCCATTCTTATTACCAAAGTTTTAGTTCAGTTTCTCACTGCCATTAAAAAGCTCCTTAATCTGTCTCCAAGCTGTTCAAATCCTATTTCCAACTGACCTTTTCTTTGTATTCTCCTGATGCTTTTCCCCCCGTTCTTGCCACTGTGAGTCATTTATCTTATCCCAAATGAGAGTGTAAGGAATGGCTTACTACTTTTTTGCTTTTATCACTTTATTTCTTCTGCTTGAATTGCTTGTCTTTCATTCTCTACCTGATAAAATTCTTGTAATTTATTAACCCCAACACATGTATTCTCTTCTTTATGAAAACCTTCTCTTCTTTTGTGCTCAGGCAGGAAGAATTTCTCCCTTCTTCACATCTCAACTGTGTACTTGTGTGTGTGTGTGTGTGTGTGTGTGTGTGTGTGTGTGTAAGCCAAGAAGCAGAAACTTAGTGACTTTAAGTTAAAGAGAGAGACATTCAAAGAGAAAAAAGACAAAATGTGTTTTACTTTATTAATCATTTATATTAGTTATCTATTGTTGAGTAATAAATTTGTTAAAAACTTAGTGACTTAAAACAGTAGATATTTATTGTATCACAACTTCTGGGGAATAGAAACCTGGACCATGGCTTCCGGGTCATCTATCTTTTCTCAAAAGGCAGCAATTAAGATGTAAACTAGGATTTGTATTTTTGTCTGAGTCATGGAGAAGGATGGAGAAGGATTCACTTCTGAGCTAAGTTGCAAACTTTGTTTCTGAGTGCTCTTGGTCTGAGACCTCCTGGTCCTGTGATGGCTACTAACTGTAGGGTATATGCATATCATATCACATTAATGTCCTTCATTAAAGGCAGTAAAGGAGAGTTCAGCAACAAGAAAGGAAGTACAAGCTCTGTTCCCTAATCATTCCGGTCAGTAGAATCAAGTCATTAGGTTCAGCTCACATGCAAGGTGATGTCCATGCAGCTAAATACAAAAGGCTAAGATCAATATGATACTACTTGATACAATTCTAGAAGTCAATCATCACACCAATCCTGAAAAGTAGATAATGAAACTATCACCTCATTTGCCACAGAGCAACCTTAGCACTGAGAGGTTAAGTTACTTGTCTGGGGTTATCATCTGAAGGAGTTCAGTTTCAAACATCAGCAAGATGCCTCAAGAATCATTGTGTTTAAATTGCTGGTGTGGATGTGGAGAGAAAGGAACACTCTTACACTGCTGGTGGAAATGTAAACTGGTCCAGCCACTGTGGAAGGCAGTGTGGAGGACCCTCAAACTAATGAAAATGGAACTACCATCTGACCCAGCAATTGGTCTTCTGGGAATCTACCCAAAGGAGACCTGAGTACTTATACAGAGGGACATCTGTACTCGGATGTTCATTGCAGCACTATTTATAATTGCAAGGACATGGAAACACCTGAATGTCCCTAAACAGATGAATGAATGAAAAAGATGTGATGTATATACACAATGGAATATTACTTATCAATTAAAAATGACAAAATTGATGAATTTGAGGTAACATGGATGCACCTAGAAGAAATCATATTAGCAGAAACAAGTCAGAAAGAAAAAGACAGAATCTCAATGGTTTCACTAATATATGGGACATAGGAAAAACAAAAGGTCAGGAGGAAAAGTCAGAACAAGCTAACAACCAAACTAAAGTACACAACTTGGGGGAGGGTGGATGAGTGGGAGCTGTCAGAGAGAGGAAGTGGTGGGTGAACTCCAGGGAATATAAAGATGTGAAATATATATAAATAATAAAAAAAAAGACATTGTGTTTAATCACTGAGGCTTTTAGGATGGAAAAAAGCCTGAGTAACACCGGAAATAACAGCAACAACTCTGGGGAGAAACTGAAATATCTGTCCTACAATTTCACTAATAATTATGTATCAATTCTTGTTGTGAAAGTCTCTCAATGCTTACTAGTGACTAGGTAACTATTGGGGTCTGAGCCCTGCTTTTGATATCATTAGCCATAGTCAAGAAGGCAGCTTCATCACACAGCAGAAAAACCTCAGGATTTTTGCAGGGCATGACACAGAGAAGCTGAATATGTGCTGAGAGATAGGTTTTTGGGCCATGCCCTTTAGACAGAATTCATTGCACTGTATTATTTTGAGTTTCTCATGTGCCTGTCTTTCAAAGCTGTTTGCAGATAGGGCTGACCGTACCTCATTTATCTTTTAGTTCCCAAATGTCTTGTACAGTGGAATTGGGTTTTTATTGAAATTTTCTGGACAGATTAAATTTCTTTCACAGATGCTTTTGATCATCATAGAACTGACAATCTGAATAACAATACTCCCATTGTCAGTGACAAGCGCTAAACATAAGCAAAAGGCACCATATTCTAGACTCTTCTATTAAATAAACGTCAGGGCCATTGTTTTTGATACATACTTACCTGCAGTATTGGAGAGTAACACAAAGTCTGTGTTCTTATTCTTTGACTTGGGCAAGTACTCAACATGAGTATAAATACAGTCACATACTATAGATGTCCCACATAGACTCTCCATTTTAGAATATTTTTCCTTTAGTACCTTTAACTTTGGAATGATTTGAAAGTTTATGAATTCACCTCTACCTTGCAATCAGCAGTGATCATCTGCTTAACAAATATTGATAAAATACATGTTAAATACAAGCTAAAACCTTTGGAAATTTTATGAAATATTTTATAGGAGCATCAGTTACAAGTAATGTTCCCCCCACTTCTTTGAAGGTCTACAATATTTCTCAGTATTAGTTAAAAGAACTAATTGCCGTAGATTATACATTTTAGTTGTCTTGTATTTGCCTCATTTCTTATTTTAGAAATGCATTCCTAAAAAGTGTGCAATTGAATGAAATTATTTTCTTCAAACCTTAGCTCAAAAGCCCCATTTTAATGTTGTCTAAGGCCTAATTCATCTGCCTTGTGTTCACAAAGCATCTTCTATTTGTCTGCTTCTTGATTTATACATTATTTAAGGGAAAAAAATAAATCATATATCTTACTCGAAAATTTCTTGTGTGGCCCTAAGTTCTGGATACTCAAAGTGTGAATCTTGAACTGGCTGCATCAGAATTACTTCTGAGCTTGTTAGAAATGCAGGATTTTAGGGCTCACCTCAAATTCATTGAATCAGAATATTCACTTTATTAGTGTCTTCAGATGACTATGTGAACATAAAGTTTAACACTGAAACAAGTCTCAATTTCTCATTGTCTATAAACTACTAGATTAACCCATTTCATTTCAAAAGATACATTTGCTTGTATCAGTTATTCCTTGGAATTTTAGAATAAAACCTCAAATTTATTTTTAAGAGTAAGTAAGCATTTACAAATGCATTTCAATTGAGTAGTTTTATTAATTTGGGTTAAGAGGGAAGACTTTTTTTTTTTTTCAAAATAAACTTACAGAAAGTTTGAATTGACAATCAAAAAGTCCTCTTTCCAGCAACCTCAACTATGTTTAGATTATTAACTATTAAGATTTAGGTTACAAAAGGAAAGTCTGGGTTTAACTTTAAATGATCCCAGTATTATCAGTGAATTTTCATCACAAGTAGATATGTTGTAATTCTATTATGTGTGACTATCTTTTCTTCTTAGCTTATAACTGATCCATTTAATAGATTACCTGATTTGAGGACAAGTTAATTAAAAATAATCTTTATGTTTGCTGGAACAAGCAGCTCCCAATATAAACAGATGATTTGGTAAATTTAACAGGGCATGCATTACTGAAGTTTAGCCTAACTCTAGTGAGTCTCTAGAACTTATTTAGCACAAAAGGGCAACAGACCCTTTGTGGCAAGCCTGTTTTTATCCACAGAAAACTAAATCAACAGAAAATATTCAGAAGTCCTTAAAACTCCTCTGTGCTGCTGGGCTAGTGAGGCAACACTAGTATAAATTAGGGAGACTCAATACCAGATTTTCTTATGCTGTGGTAACGTTTAAGTGGTCCTTGGATGAATGTTTGAGGTCCTGGAAACCTCTGAAATTGTATACTGAATTTTGGTATAATTAAAATATGTATTTTCTTGGAATAGGGTCTGTAATTATTATCAGATTCTGCAATATTTTCCATATATTTCTAATTGTTTCTGTATCAAATCTTGTTTGCTTGACTATATGCTTACTAAATTCTAGTATGACCAAGCCTGAGACATTAAGTATTTAGACCCTGGTACCTGTACCTTGAGTATCAAGGTTCTGTACTTAATACTCATAAAGGCACTCAGTTGTTGAATAAATGAATAAATGAAGGATTGGGTGAATAAATAAAAGGACTATGTCATCTTTTACTAGCATCTAGTATCTTGTCATGAAGTTAGTTTATCCAGTCAATTTTTTCCTTCATTGGGGTAGGAGTCATCTCCATATTGTGTTTGTTCTAAGTGTTTCATATCAAAGTTTATTTAATAGTTTGTTTGTTCCTAAAATTTTCTATAACAGAGCTAAGAATATATTTTAGCACACTGTAAAGCACTAAATTCTTATTGTCATGAAAACTAATAGTGTTATGGTTTTGAAAAGAGATCATCCCTTTAAATTGTTTTATATTTTTACTATACAATCCACTCAAAATGTTATCTGATTTATTTATTCAATCAGTTGAGGTAGTTTCTAAGTGGGTCATTATTTTTGGCATCTGGTCTGCTCCTTCTCTGTGACACATTTCTAAGAAATGCGATGAAAATATGTGTAATATAATTATAGCAAAATACTCCTGACATTAGTTATTTGATTGATGTGCCATACATTTAGTGAGAATTTGATAAGGGGGCTAATTGGGAACCAAAGTACATTCTTGTGTTTATCCTCACGTTGTAACTCAATAAATATGTGTAAAACAGCATTTGGTATCTGTTCTGAAACTTTCACACACACACACACACACACACACACACACACACACACACACAATTGGTGGGTCTGATGAGAGAAGGATATGTGTATGCAGGGAAAAGGAAGGTGATGCAGAGAGACTATTTCTGATGAGGTCCAGGGTCATATCCAAACTTGCATGTCATTTCAGTGTTGCATCAATTTCTTACTGATGAAGAAATTTTAGGATTGCTCCATTCTACTCAGCTAAGAGATAAGCCATTTCCAGTAGTTTTCTTGTAGTGTACAGATACTGATGGAAAAGTGGGGGTCAAGTTTCTTAGCCTACCCATATGCAAAGATTCTTAAATAAACTCTTTTTTTTTGGCTAAATCATCTGCCATATCTTGCAACTGGTGTACTTAGGAAGAACAAAACAAACACAGATAAACATTTATACAGAAAGAGACATTGTGTGCTGAAGGACTAGATATTTTCTCTCAAGCTGCTTTGGATCAAACTAAATCATTACTTTTAACCACAAAAGATACTAATTTTCTTTAAAAGACATTTGTGTAAGACATTTCACTAAAATAATTAAGTTGTGTTTTTGCTTATTTAAGATAGTATAAAATATGTACTAACCGAGGTTGCTAAAATAGTTTTAAGAATTTGTCATGAGTAGATTTTACCATTTCTTCCACTTTGTTTATATTGTCTTTCCTGTGAAGAGGCAAAAGAACTTGAGATTAAATCTTTGTTTTTAGAAAAGAGGTGAATGCTTTAAATATAGAACCTACCTTTCTAAGATTTGTAAACACCAGTGGATTTCCTTTTTACTATTTTTGATTTAAGTGGTCCATGAAGGCACAATCTCTTGTCAACCTCTTCCTCCCCAACATATGCATACAGCTTATTTTCTAGGATTTCTTGGAGTTAATGACACTAAAAGTAATATAATAAGCTGGGCATGGTGGCACTTGCCTGTAATCCCAGCAACCTTAAAGGCTGAGGCTAGGGATCACTTGAGTCTATGGGTTCGAGACCACCCTGCACAACGTAAGAAGAACTAGTCCCTAAAACAAAAAATAAATAAAATAATAATATAAAACTATTATAGCTACCAAATGAATACATGAATGGATTGTCCCCAGAGAATATCAACTTTATCAACTTTGCATATAGAATCTTTTTAGGAACAGATATTTGTGTATAAAATAAAAATCAAAAGGAAGAAAGGTGAGTTCATGATGTGATAATTCTTTGGTACCTCATTTATTTACTCATCAGACACACTATGAAGCATATAATCACATAGCAAACATCATCATTGCATGAATTTTGTGCTTCAAGAATCAACAGACTCCCGGGAACAAGGCTAGTCTCTTATTTAATCACTCACCTACACACTCATCAATCAGGGCAAAGATCTTCAAGAGTTATTTGTTTTCAGATTCAGTGATTTATGTGTGTCACAGTTAAATACACAAAATGTTCCCTAATGTAAAAGGACTTAATATCAAATCAGTGAATTAAGATCAATACATGAAAAGGCAATTAGTGTTGTTTTACATTTTAATTGTCCAGTGATTGGAAAGGATAAAAACAGGGAAAAGAGGTGGTTTTTCATTGCTCTATCAAGGAAGATGTTATATTGTTCTCAAGTTCCTCTGGATCATCAAGAATGACTGGGGTTTAGGGCACTAAATAGGGCACGGGAGCAAGAGCACTTTTTGATAAAATACATGGTCAGTAAAGAACTTAGGTCCTCAATAAATCTAAGTAGATATAAATCCTTGTAGTAGCTGCAGTTGCATTAAGGTGATTCTTATTCTGAAAGGCAGACACCTAAAAGTTGTAAATATTTGTTTTCTTGAAGACCTTTAATTCTGACCTGTCTTTACCTCTGTGCAAGAAGGAATTATGCCAACAGACAACCTTTATACTTGAACCCCAACACTGGCTTCTGCCTGGGTCTCCATCCTATTGCTTTACCTTGTAGATTTTGTAGTTGACGCCTTCATTAATTTTGTCATTTTTCTTAAAATCAATCATTCCTTCCTTCCTTCCCTCCTTCTCTTTTTCCCTCCCTCCCTCCCTTCCTCCTTTCTCCCTCCTTTTCCCTCTCCCTCCCACCCCCAATTATTCTACTGGGTTGCTTTTTCTGCATATCCTGAGTGACAGAGCAGGTAAACTTTAATGAAGGAATGCTTTATTTCTTCAGTTACTTGCCCTCCTTTCTGAACTTCACCTGTTCAGAGTTTGTTTCCTGTGGCACATGTAGAAGTCAGATACAAGGAGTTAGAATGTCCATGTAATAGAATTCTGGTCAAACCACCAACTGAAATCAGTTTATATGGCCTGGTTTTCAAAAAATGTGTTTTATTTTATGCTTAAGAATTCAAAACTTTACCAAAATTAGGAAAATGGATGCTCATACTTTTTTTTCCAATTGAACTGAACTGGGTGTAGCACAGAGATTGACTGTGTACATGAGAGAGGACAGCATAGAGCTGTCAGGGGTATGTGTTAGTTGTCTTTTCTGGGTAGCCTACTAAGTTGCTGGACCTGTAAGCACTATTAACTTCTTTGTGCTACCTGGTGATGCTAAAATACAAAGAGGCAGGTGACTTCCAATAGATGATGCTGCAACTTTTGGAAAGAACACCACTGCAAAAAGCTGTCTTATATGCTCCTCCTTCAAAATCACTACTATGTCAGAAATGTCCTTTTGTTCCCTGAGAAAGCTCATTATTGTCATTTGCAGCATATCAGTAGAGAAAAATGAAGCACTTCCTAATGAATATATAAGTGAATGTTATAGTTCTCATTCTGTAAATGACAACATCTAAACCAATGAGCACTGTCTTAACTGGAAACAAAGTAAAAAAAGGCAGCTTAGCAGTTTATATTATTGTATAATATATGTATGTATGTATGTATGTGTGTATTTCTTGACTCTGTTTGCATAGAGTACACAGACTCCAAGGGAGTTGAAGAAATTCCCTCCTACCAAGGAGGGAATTTAATATCAGGGAAGATGTACAAGCCTATATTTTCCTCTTGTAAATGAAATATGTAATTATTACCTGCCAAAATGTCTTGGTTCACCTTACCAAAGTCATGAAAAGCATATTATGTTTTAGTATTTTAGATTTTTACTATCTTCACTAGGAGACTTGCCTTTAACAAAGCTTTAAATTTTATTTTTTTAATTTAATTAAAAAATTTTTAATTTGCATATATATGTATATGTATATTTATATTACATTATTCCATTATTGTGTATACCCCGGGGCTTTCCCACTTCACTAACACTTGTTAACCATCCTGATCTTTTGTACTCTTCACCTCACCCGCCTTCTTCCCCCTCCTCTTCTCTTGCTCCATTGTTCAGTCCCATTGATTGTTTTCATTCTTATTTGTTTGTTTGTTTTCCCCTATACCCATCATATAAGTGAGACCATCCTGTAGGAGACTTGCCTTTAACAAAGCTTGACATTTTATTTTAATTATGTATTTTTTCTTACCTCATCGTAGACCCCATAGTTCTCCCTCTACCATATCATTCATGAACTGCACCATATTCTCTTGTTTCTCCTTTTTTTCTTCTTGAATTCTACATTTAGCGTATATCCTGGAAACAATTCAGCTGAATCTTCATTTTGCTTTTGAGAAAACAGATTCAGGGACAGTTAAGAACTGCTATTACTGACACTGTTTTTGCTATTTTGCCTATGAGTGCACTTGTGATGGATAGAGCTATCTCCTTTTTTTCCCCCATTTCCTTTACAGCGAATAGATTCTAAAAACAAAACCACAATTGTGTTTGCTGCATTTTGTACTACTTTCACTCAAATTTTGCCCTGTTCAATTTTGATGAATTAAATGAGACCTAGTGTTGGAGTCGATGACTGTTCTAACTGAACTTATGGTGCAATTAAACCAAAGCCTGTGGTTGAAGTGGACATCAGATATTACAAAGAATGGGGTTTATTTCCCCTTTAATAATATTTTTCAATATTGAGAGAGTAAAAATGACTCCTGAACCTCCATCCTAGCTACTCAAATCATTGTACATATGAACAAGGATTTGGGTGACAAAAATATCCCAAGTTTTAGTTCTCACTCTCCTATTTTTTTCTTGTAACTTTAAGGGAATGTATTAACTTTTGATGGAGTGGAACTTACCTTGTAGAGTGTTGCACATATTAAATGGTGTAATACCTTTAAAGCTCTCATAAGAATAGTGTCCTTGTGAGTATTACTGTCATACTTACAATGTTATTGAGTTTTCTCCTTTCATATCTTTCCAAATAAATTGTCATTCCTTCTCTTCCTTTTTGGTAAAATTTAAAATATAAACTGGAAGAAGGAAATGTATGGTCAAGGAAACAAACAGAATGTTTATCCAAGAATAAGCAGAAAGGTAAAAAGCTGTCTCTGCTTACTTTTCTCTCGGTGAATAAAATAATAGTGCCATAATGATAATAACTGATTTTTCAGTGCTTACTCTGTGTAATCTCATTACAAAGTATTTGGCATATATTAACTCAGTTATGGCAAATGTTTTGAAATTGTAATTATTTTAACTCTTTGGACAAGAGTTCTGAGGTTCAGAGAATTATGTGTTTTGCAAAACATGAATAAATTATTTTTAGAGTTTGGATTTTAGTACTATAAATTTGCTAAATCATCTTGTAAAATTCTAGAATAAAAAGATGAGACAGGAAATATATAAAGTTCAAATAATAACATGCTCACTTGTATGAAAAACAGAATTTTCAATGAGTTTTGGTTGTAAAACCCCCGCTAGTAACTTAGGAAATTATACAAATTTTTAAGAGAAATATAAGGATTTTGTAGTAAGTGATTTGGGCCATTTGTCTATTTATATGGATGTAATATTCGTTCTAAAGCAGAACTGAGGTCATATGTGTTAGCTGATCAGTTAAAAAATGTTAACTCTAACTTTAGATAAAAAGAAATGTGATGCTAGATATTAAGAAGAACGTCTTAAACAACAAAAGAAGACTAATAAACTGAAATGATAATTAAAATGATTATTGTATGAAAAGATACTATAAGTACATAAACATAACTAGAAGATTTTTGTACTTATATATAATATATATATACATATATGGCCAACAAAGTTTGATGTAGAGTGTATGATGCAGAATATTATAGGAAAAGCATATGAATATTGATAGACACTAGAAAATTACAGTAATTTTTAAAACAACCTGAAAGATAAAGGCAAGGATATTGTCAGTTAGAACTACTTTTGTTTACAAGTGCCAGAAAGTCCCTCAATCAGTAAACAATATTTTTTTCACATGAAGGTAGTTAATCAAGGTAATGAATCAAGGACATCAGTAAATAATTTCAAGGCTGGTTGGTAATTGCACCATTAGAAAGTGTTCATCTTTTTATCAAGTTGCTCCGCTGCCTTTCTCCTTGTGGAACTTACTTGTGTCCAAGATGTCTGGTTCTGCTTCCTGGATCATACTCATATACTACCCCACAAGAAGGAATTAGAATGGAGGGAAAAAGCTCCCTTCCTTACGGGTGTTTGCTAAGTGTCATTTACTGTATTGCTGTAGTTTATGTGATTAAATTATATTAAAAAATAGGAAGTTCCTAACATACTCTGTTCCTTAAGTTGATAGTTGATGGCTGAACAATTTGATTACCATATGAGATAACTGATCTTCATTCTTGAGGAGTGGGGTTTGGTTCCAGATGTATAGGGTTTTTGTTTGGTTGTCTACATCAAACTAAGAACTACCCTTTATCTTATAAAGAGGGGTGTGTGCACATAGGAATCACAAGAATTTTATCTTTTATGAATTTATTTCCTGTAATGACAGGTAATATAAAGTAATAAGTAATAAAGTAATGATTTCCTTATTGATTTTCACATACAAGGTGTATACAACTTTGTACACTTTGTATATACTTTGCATATGGAAATTATTACTTGAATCCATAAATAAGGAGTATATGGACTCAAAGAAATTATTGCCCTTCCTTCTGTAATAATGATATATGCAGCTAAATTTTATAGACTGGCTCAGCATATCTTGTTCATCTTGATTTCTTGTTCTACCCCCTTAAGTTTCAAGTTTTTAGAGAACTATTTTTTCATTCTTCCTTATTTAAGAGAAAAAATTGAATAATCAAAGAAGAATATTCACATAAAACATAGATGTATAGAAACCATGTAGATCTGATTTTAAGTTTATTAACTCATCAATGACCCTTTACATTTACTGCCATTCTAACATATAACATTGAGTTTGTGGTAGTAACATTTAGACCAAGTGTTTAAAAAACACTCTTTGAAATACACAAGAGATATTTGATTTGGAAACTATATCCTAAGTGTTGCCTGGAAGTGAGAGCTATGTTGTAGAAGTCTATTATTGATGCCAGAGAACTTTAAATCTGCAGATAGAGCAATTTACATTCACTGTGGCTGTTATCATAGTGGCTGATTCTTAAATTATTTATGCAAAGAAGCAAATTGTTCTGTTCTTTATCTGAAACGATGCCAACTGCATGCTTAACAAAGCTAAACTTTTCACTGAAAATTCAGTTTCTTTTCAAGCTCATATTTTTTATCTTGTCACTAGCTGTTCACACTGAAGAAGATGAATCATGATCACATAGCAGAATGCTTTGCCAGATTCTTGAGAGCCTAATAACTAGAAGCTGTGATAGCAGATTCCATAAGCAAAACCTAACAGGTTTGTACTACTAATACTTCTATTAATACTTCTGAAGTTATTTTGCTGAATAAACACATTTTGGACACTGTTATTTTTACTCAGCTGAATATTTTTTCAGTCAAAAATATTGGTGGTTAAAAGACTGTCATACAGAATCTGTTTGCTATAAAATTAATGAACATTATGGGTCAAGGAAAACTCAGGATTTATCGGAGTTGGAGTTTGGTTTACTAATGAAATTGGAAAGAATATAATATAAGTGGTTTATAAGCAGCATAAAATTTTAGAAATGTGGAATTACTTTAGACATTTATCATGAAGTCAATGAAAATCAACACGCTGAACTTTGGTATTTTCTCGATACAGCACTCAGTACTTTTTCACAAATTGTGTCGCTTATTATTAGCACCCCTCTCTTCAGTAGGCATGATTGCTTGGACTCAGGAAGGAGAAATGGCCGCTTTATAGCCAGGAGAGCTTGCTCACATGTAGAACTGGATTTCTGAAGTTTCCATTTGATACAGTGGTCTTCTGTTATGTGAGAATTTTAATGTCCATGGCTTTCTTCATTACAAGAATTTGATGTCTTCTTTTGTATTTCCTAAGGTCAGTAATAAGATATTAGTTTGTTCTAAAAGATCTTTGGTTATCCAGATTGGAAGTATGGTTCATTCTCTATCATGAATGGCATGATCTTGTGACAACATCACTTTGCGCGTTACCGTCTGGATGTAAAACTACTAGGTGATATCTAGAGAAAGCAAGCTAAGGACAAGAGAAAGACACATTTCAAAGCTAGTGCTTGAAAACTAAAGAACTGAAGCATCCAAAGTGGAGAAGTGGTAAGAGAGAGGAAAGAAGACAAAGAAGGAAGCACATGGACTAAGGTTGTAGACTGTGGGTGATAGTACCAGATTGTTTTATAAAATCTTTTTAACCATACCATTTTTATGTCAGTGGCTTTGGAGTACATTCAACTTGTAGTTAACAGTGTAACTACTACTTTAATCCTTCCTCCTTTCCTCTTCTCCCCCCCACCCCCACCCTGGCTGCTGAATGTCTTACATCATTTTTGCTGAATTTATTCTTCTGTGTTAAAGTGAATAAATTTAGAGTTATAAAAGCAAGTAAGTGAAATATATAGTGCAGGTTTTTAATTGATAGAGTATTAAATTTCTAAAAACTTGAAATAACTTATTTGCTACCAAGGGGAATATTTACTGAGGGAACTCATTTTATGTATACCATGAAAGAAAAGGACATTTCAGTGAGAAATCTTGATCAAAGATGTGACATGGTTTGAAGAACTAAAGTGAACTGGAGACTAAGACATTTGGTACAGGATTGGACAGGGTATAATGTAAGGAGCTGGGCAAGGGAAAGTGAGGAAGGATGAATGAGAGAGATTGAACTTAGCTAATGAGACTGGGACTAATGTAAGCATGAACTGTTTAGTAAGTTTTTAAGTTTTAGAAAGTTTTTTTATATCATATAAAAACTTGCTTATAACTTATTAAACCAACAGAGTAAGAAGTAGCTTAGGAACAATTAGATTTAGTAACATACTAGTTTTTGAAGAATACATGGGGCAGAGGATTTATTCATTAATAATTTATTTATTTGTTTTTAGGAATGTTTTGGCTAATGTTGGAGGAATGGGGGCACTGCTCAAAGGGAGGCAGATCTTTCTATTTCATCTTTAGTTTTCTAAAACCAGATAAGATAGAAAAATGCAGTTTTTTTCTTTTATAGCAAGAGTCCTGCCCAGTTACCATGGCAGCTCCTAACAGTATAGTTTTCATAATATGGCAAATTGCATGGTTAAAGAATTGTTAAAAGAGAATTTTTAAGGTATATCCTCTTATTCCACAGCCACTTCTATTTTTTTTGGGTTCAATTAGGATCATTTTTTGTTGATCTAACTTCAAGATCACTGATGAGTTTCTTGAATTTTCTGATGAGCCTGTAGAAATACCCTTCATCCACAGAAACAGAGTGCATTGATGGTTCCCTAAGGTTGGATGATTCAGGGTATCATGGGTTGTGGCTGTGAGTGGGTGTAAGATTTCTTTTTGGCTGATGAATATGTTCTAAAATGCACTGAGGTGATGACTGCACAATTCCCTGGCTATCTAGAAAAGCATTGAATTGTTTACATGAAATGGTGTTTTCTTTGTAAATTATATCTCAATTAAACTGTTATACAGAAAAGTCATTAAAGTACAATGAATACATACATTATCAACAGGAGGGTAAATGCCCAAAGTATGTTCTTTTGGTGATAAGTTTTTAGGAAGATGAAAGCGAATCAATGGCCAGATGAAATTAAAGTAGGGATGAGAAAGAATAATTGTGGGAGCAAATGCTTGAAGAACAAATTATTATCAGGCATATTTGTCATTGACTCTCTTTAATCTGAGATTTCAGTTTTAAACTTGATTCTTCTGGTTGGAATAATTATTTCTAAGGTACAGCATGCCAAATGGTACTTTGAACATATTTTTCTTTGTGTAATCTGTCATTTAAATGTCATGCTAGATGTTTTGCCTCAATTTAGACCACAACTTGACCTTACATCACATGTCCTGGAATGTATTCTAGTATTTATGTATAGTATCTCATTTAAATGTTAATATCACAAAGACTGTAAGACTGCTATTCTTTTTTTAAATGTATGCACACCAAAAAAAAAAAAAAAGCATGAACAAGATTTCATAGGAACAGAATTGGTATTTAAATTGCTGAAGTGTTTTTTAAACAATACAATTTTCTTTTTAATATTGAAAGGTAACAAAATGTAATTTCTAAAATAACAAAAGAAAAATATACATTGTAAATTAGACAAACCTTTGGATTTTTGGGTAAATTTATATGATTTTCTCTAAGTAAATATAGTCATAGTGCATGAAAATCTTTGTAGTTCGTGTTTTTCATGTAGAAATCCTTTTGAAATGTAGTGATTAACTTCATAAACTGCAATGTACTTTAGCTAATAGAAAATTTTATTTCATAGTTAAAATTCAGTGCAACATCGCAACACAACAATAATGGGCATTGGGTGGGATGGTATATTCCAGCCTTCTTTTCTGGAACGGTTGTTCTTATTGGTGTTTCCAGGCTGAGTGAACAGGTGGGTGATAGAGTGCCTTTTTCTAGGGAATGAGGTATACATGTAAATGATCTGTGTAAGATCCAGATAGAAATTTGAGGGATGATAAGAGGCACCCATGTGTTATTTCTCTTGGCTAAAGAGTATCAGTATTCCAGATAAAGTTTCATATCCTATAAAGAGACAATATACTGCCCAGTTCTAACTATCTGTGCTAACCACACACCTTGAGTGAAGATTCCATAGTTTTATTTGAGAGCACTTTTTTTTAATTAAAGGGTTTTGTAGATTGAAGAGATAAGAAACTTAACAACTAAGTGCAAAGCATGAACTTTAGATAGACAATGATTTGAAAAATTGTAAAGCTCTATAGACAATACAAGTTATTCGATCATTACAAGATATATGATGACCAAGGGATTAATGTGAGGTTTTCCTGATTATTTCAGTTATATCTTAAAAGAAGAACCCTTTGCCTATAAGACTAAACAAGAAAATATTTGCAAACAGAATGCAGCATTGCTTGGAATTTTTCTCAATATAATCCAGGCAGTGGATAAAATAGGCATGCTCTAAATGAAAAAAAAAAAAAAAATTTTGGTCATGTGTTATAACTCATAAAGGTTGTCATAGATACATGGGGATTCATAGTGATCTTTTGAACTTAATATATGTGATCTTTTAAAAATTAAAAATTATTTACTCTATGTCCTATCAAAACAAGTATGTAGTCTATATTGTCAATCACAATAAATTATATAGTTATATACACTTGAAAACAAAATTGATTCTGGTAGTTATAGGCCACTCAGATTCCAGGTCAGTCTTCATGTGACTGATACTAGTTGATTCTGACTAGTACAAGTTACAAATTTTAGATGTTAATTGTTTTGTATGAGTTATTTTTTATGTTGTTATTGTTTTTTCACTGTCTCATGTTTGCTTTTTTATATTTTGCTAAAGTAGCTTTTCATTGTAATGTTACATAGGCTTCTGGTGTTCCTCCTGAGATTTAATATGTGAAAATACTATATTAAGTTCATTGCTAACAGAGACAATATTTCTCAGATGACTCCAAGTTAGTTGATCCAGTTTCTTAGTGCATTTCAGTTTTTGCTCAGACAATTAAACAGGCTTGAAACCACAACCAATATTGTCAAGATGATGAACTATCCTGAATAGGAATACTTGTCTTTTATTTTTTTTTTACTACTAGTGTCTTATATTCTTACTTTGCCAAAGAGACATCAGATTAATTTAACTTGTTTCTACATTTTTGTGGTATGAAATAAAATTCATAATTGATGTTTCCTATAAAAATAGAAGTACATTCAAAATTTTGTTTTAATCTCAATCTCAATACATAATTTCTCCCGCTTTTCTCCTCAAAGCAAACATTTTGTGACTATGCTAGAATCAGTGTTTAGATGTGAACTTTAGATTATGGGAGGCAATTAGAAGTTGATCATCAGTTGTTTTCCCATTATTTAGAGAAATCATGTTACCTGAGTGTTTACAATTCTATTAACTTTTGAGCAACTATCAAGAGAAAGGTTGTGATAGCATCTTGTTCCCAGTTCTAATTATCTGACCACTCAATTTTGATGGGATTCTCAAATATGAAATTATCTTTCTCCTAAAATATGTGCAAGATTCATAGTAATTGACAATTCATATGTATTGTTCCCTAGACCTTAAAGTGTACATAAAGTACTTTAAAGTGCCTTAAAGTAGTGTTGCCTATCTTCTGGAAATAACTAAAAAGGACACCTTAACCGAATTTCATCTATATTAAAGAGACATTGTTTCAGACCTGAAAATTCCAATTTGGGTGAATTTTTTTGGTAAGATAATAAAAAAAAATTAACATATCACTTTCATTCACAAGTGATATAAGGAAAAAAGAGGGAGATAGTTGATTGGTTTATATTGCTAAAAACTTTCAGTTTTTAGGAGTATTGAGGAGCATCAATCTAGAGCTACTTAGAATATTTCCCTTGATTGTACTTTAGATAGATAAGGGGTGAAGAAGATGTGTGATTGACAAATGGAGTGGCAGAAAAAAAATTTCATTGCAAGGAACATATTTTTAATAAGGACACCTTACATTTCACTAAAGATGATTTTATTTATGAGATTATTCTTATTTTTACCTATTAGAAGTAAATACCACTTGTGTTCTATAAGCAATTTCTTTTCTTTTTTGTTGAACCATTATAATTATGAGAGCTAGGGCAGATCTCTGAAATTGAGCCCCTGTGTGCCTTGTAAAATGGCCTACATGTCATAAGAATAGAAGAAGGAGGAGGAGGCCTGACTCTTAATCTAGGATCTTTCTTCACTGTTTTTATTCTTTGCCACTATATATGTTAAAAATTTTAAAAGCATACTTTACTTTTATAATTTGATGGACACTCAAGGAATATATTTGAACAAAAGTAGAGTCTGCAGGGGAATAATGTGAAGACATTTGTTGCATTTGATTTCCAATAAACAACATGGCAGAGAAGTGTGAGAAATCATCACCTGTATATGCAAATATGACTTATGGAGATCAGGAGGGACAGAGACTAGAAGAACTGGGTTTTTCTTAGGGGCACAAAACCAGTGACTCTTTGAGAGAATACACCCAAAGGCACTCAAGTGTCTTGTGTACAGCTGTCTTTCCCAAAATACTAGGATGTACATGGGTTCAAGAGAATGAATTCAGTTTATATATATTAGAGATGACCAGAAAGAGTGAAAGGCTAGAAAAAATTTTAAATGGTCTAAGGTATATCATACTTTTTAAACCAGGATACAAAATATCATAGGAATCTTTGAATATAGAAAGAATCTGATGTACAGTGAAGTTCTGTTTTCCTTACTAAACTTTTTCATTGAATGGTCCCATGTAGACAGGTTTAAGTTGATTTGTTCACTAATGTCCGATGCTGAAATAAGACATACACTTTACCTACTTATCATCAAGCCTATAAAAGGTCAAAATGAGCTAAATATTCTGATAATAAAAGGGTAAATTGTATGCAAATTTTAAGTTTGTATTTTTCAAATAACTGATTATGGAGAAGTTTATTGCTTCTACAGGAACTTGCAATGTATCTAAAGAGACAGAAAGACACACTAGCAAATTAGTCATAGTTTAATTTGGTAAAGGCAAATTCAGTGCACTTAAAACCCATTGATAAGAAAGTAAATGCTATCTCTGACATATGTTGAGATTTTAAGTATTTATTTTATCTATATTTTAAAATACTTATAAAGTTAGTAAGTTCAGACAATTTAAAGTCTCAGTTCAATCTAGTAAAGAAACCTTTCTTATTAATTTGTATCCTTAATCTGCAAACAAAAGAGAAGGAGGTTTAAATAATCAACTGGTGCCCATTTAGTGATGGAGTGGGAGGTTGACCATTCATTTCTTTCTTTCTTTCTTTCTTTCTTTCTTTCTTTCTTTCTTTCTTTCTTTCTTTCTTTCTTTCTTTCTTTCTTTCTTTCTTTCTTTCTTTCTTTCTTTCTTTCTTTCTTT
>PVHY01010192.1:0-52929 GCA_004024945.1 Uropsilus gracilis | reverse complement strand
ACACATAGGGTGTGCTTGTTCTTGTCCTTGAAAGTTTATTTCACATAGAAATGCAAACAACAATCTTCATCATCTTTCCAGGTATGTCCCTTGAAACTGGATTGTGAATAAAGTTTAAAAACACCATCAGTGGGAGGGCAAAATCAGAGGTGAGATAAGCAGAAGGGAACACAGTGATGGTTCATGGGTGATATGGTGGAGGAAATGAACCTGGGACCATATATGGGCAGTGCTGTTCTTTGAGAAAAAAAAAATGTAGGCATTGCTAATCACCTGCATCTGAAAAACACAGAGATTAAGACAACCTAAAGCCAGAGAAGGCCACTTCCCCTTTTTACTTTGAAGTCAGACTTGGTGAATACCTAAGCAGTCTTGGTGAATATCTAAGTATTGACAGCAGAGGTGAAGCAAGGTACCAGAAAGAGGCAAGAGAGTGGCTTGCCCGGAGGCTAAGGGTCTTTTTCGAAGTAATGAACCAAATGACAATTTATTAACAAAAGAAAGGGGTATTCATAGAGACACAGGGTGAGGGTGAATTCCAAAGGAAAGCAGATGGTGAAGAAGATAGTTAAGCTGATTAACATTAACATTTTAGTTCCAGAGAGGTAATTGGGGGCAGGGGGGATTGCTCACAGGTGGTCACTATCCCTGTTTAGAGGGATTTCCATAGGTAAACAATTGGGAGGGGCAGGGCCATCACATCCTCAAAGGATCAGTGCTGAATTTTTGTCTCCAGTTTACCAGAGGTAATTAAGGTGAGAGGGAGCTCTGATAGCACTGCCTTGGAGAGACCCACCTGAGACCCACTTGTTTCTCGGTTTTATCTGGTGCTAACTGGAGTGACAGAGGATCAGTGCTGTATGCCAGTCACAAACCAGAGAAATCATTGCAACAAGATGAGAAACACCTCTCTTGCTTTTTAAAAAAATTTGCATACATTATCACTTTTTATTCTTTTCAACCTAACAATCTTAAGTATTTCTGTCCTCAATTTTATTTTATTTATTAAAAAAATTTTAACTCCATTTATTTTTATTTATTTTATTTTTTTTAATTTATTTTATTGATTTGTCACAATTGTGCATTAATTGATCACTCCTCCTCCCTCCATATCCCCCTCTGTATTCCCCCTTCAGTCACTCCTTCTCCCACTTTTCTGCAAATTGTTGGTTGGTTAAGCTGATGTTCAGTTGTTGGTTGTTTGGCCTGTTGTTCTCTTCCGATATCTGGTAAATGTATGTGTGATTTTTTGTTGTTGTTGTTTTTTTTTTACCCCGGGGCTTTCCCACTTCACTAACATTTGTTAACTATCCTGATTTTTTGTGCTCTTCACCTCCCCCGCCTTCTTCCCCCTCCTCCTCTCTAGCTCCATGGTTCAGGCCCATTGGTTGTTTTCATTGTTTCTTATTTGTTTGTTTGTTTTCCCCTATATCCATCATATAAGTGAGACCATCCTGTGCTTCTCTTTTTCTTTTTGACTTATTTCTGCTAAATGAGTCTTTCCAGTTCCATCCAGGTTGCTGCAAATGACATGTGTTTGTCCTCCTTGATGGATGCGTAGTATTCCATCGTGTATATGTACCATATTTTTTTAGCCAATCATCTGTTTTTGGGCATTTGGTTTGTATCCAATTCTTTGCAACTATAAACAGGGATGCAATGAACATGCGTGTACATGTGTCCTTTTGAATTAATGTCTTCGTGTCCTCTGGGTAGATTCCTAGTAGTGGGATTGCTGGGTCAAATGGTAAGTCCACTTTCAATTGTTTGAGGGTCCTCCACACAGTCTTCCACAGTGGCTGGACCAGTTTGCACTCCCACCAGCAGTGTAAGAGAGTTCCTTTTTCTCCACATCCGTGCCAACAGTGTTGTTGTCTGTTTTATATATGTGGGCCATACTTACTGGTGTAAGATGCTATCTTAGTGTGGTTTTTATTTGCATTTCCCTGATTATTAGTGAAGTGGAGCATTTTTCCATATATCTATTAGACATCTGTATCTCCTCTTTGGTGAAGTGTCTTTTTAATTCTCCCCATTTTTTGAGTGGGTTTTTTGCTTTGTTTTTGTTGAGCTGTAGGAGCTCTCTGTGGATCTTTGTTATCAGACCCTTGTCACTTGTCTGGAGGGCAAAATTTTCTCCCAGTTGGTTGGGTTTCTTTTTGTTTTGTTTATTGTCTCTTTTGATGAACAGAAACTTTTTAATTTTATATAGTCCCAGCTGTTTATGCTTTCCTTCATTATTTTGCCGGCCATAGTTGTTTCCCCAAATGGATTTCTGAGGTGAAATTCATGAAGGGTTTTGCCCAGGTTTTCTTCTATGTATTTTATGGTTGCAGGTCTCACTTCCAGGTCATTTATTCATTTTGAGTTAATTTTTGTACCAGGTGTGAGGGTGTTATCCTGGTCCATTTTTTTATGAGTTTTGATCCGTTTTCCCAGCACCATTTAGTGAAGAGGCTATCCTTGTTCCAGGGTATGTTTTTTGCCCCTTTGTCAAAGATTAATTGACTGTATATGTGTGGCTTTATTTCTGGATATTCAATTCTGATCCTTTGATCTGTTTGTCTGTTTTTGTACCAGTACCATGCTGTTTTAAGTATTATGGCTTTGTAGTACAGTTTGAAGTCTGGAATAGTAATACCTCCATTCTCTCTTCTGTTTGTCAATAGGGTTTTGGCTATTGGGGTCTTTGTTGTTCCATATGAATTTCAGTAATTTTTGTTCTATTTCTTTAAAATATGTCATTGGGATCTTTATTGGAATTGCATTGAATCTGTAGATGGTTTTGTTAGTATGGCCATTTTGATAATGTTGATTTTTCCGATCCATGTGCAGGGAATGTCTTTCCATTTTTTTACATCATCTTCTATTTCTTTTAAGAATGTTTTATAGTTTTCTTTGTACAGGTCTTTTACGTCTTTTGTTAGGTCAATTCCCACGTATTTGATTTTCTTTGGTGCAATGGTAAATGGGGTGTTTTTTTTTCTAATTTCTTCTTCTTCTGATTGATTCTTTGCATATATGAATGCTGTTGATTTTTGCGTGTTGATTTTGTATCCAGCTACCTTACCGAATCGGTTTGTATTTCAATCAGTTTTTCTGTTGATTTTTCTTGGTTCTCTACATAGAGAATGATAACATCCGTTTATAATGATAACTTTATTTCTTCATTTCCTATTTGGATTCCTTTTATGTCTTTCTCTTGTCTTATTGCCCTAGCTAGGACTTCCAGAATATTGTTGAAAAGGAGTGGAGAGAGTAGGCATCCTTGCCTGGATCCGGACCTTAATTGGAATGATTTCAGTTTTTCCCCATGAGGATGATATTTACTGTGGGTCTGTCATATATAGCTTTTATTATGTTTAGGTATGTTCCTTTTATACCAATTTTTTCCAGGGCTTTCATCATGAAAGGATGCTGAACTTTATCGATGCCTTTCCGCATCTATTGATCTTCTCTTTGTTGATGTGGTGGATTATGTTGATTGATTTTCAAATGTTGAACCATCCCTGTGCCCCTGGGATGAATCCCACTTGGTCATGATGGATGATCCTTTTTATGCAATGTTGGATTTGGTTTGCCAGGATTTTGTTTAGAATTTTTGCATCTGATTTCACTAGGGAGATTGGTCTGTAGTTTTCTTTCTTTGCACTATCTTTATTTGGTTTTGGAATTAGTGTAATGCTTGCTTCATAGAAGGTATTTGGTAGCTTTCCTTCTTTCTCAATTTTTTTGAAGAGATTTAATAGTACTGGTGTTAGTTCCTCTTTGAATGTTTGGTAGACCTCATTTGTAAAACCATCAGGACCTGGGCTCTTGTTTTTAGGGAGAGTTTTGATGACTGCCTCAATTTCACTTCTTGTGATTGACCTGTTTAGGTTTTCTATTTCTTCTTTGTTCAATTTTGGATGACTGTATTGTTCCAGGAATTTGTCAATTTCTTCTAGGTTGCTGTATTTGTTTGCATATAGATGTTCATAGTAGTCTCTAATTATCTTTTGAATTTCTGCTTCTGTTGTAATATCTCCATTTTCATTTATGATCCTGTTTATTTGCGTTTTCTCTCTTCTTTTCTTTGTAAGCCTTGCCAGGGGTTTGTCAATTTTATTTATTTTTTCAAAGAACCAGCTTTTGGTTTTGTTTATCTTCTCAATGGTCTTTTGGTTTCTATTTCATTAATCTCTGCTTTTATTTTTGTTATTTCTTTTCTTCTGCTGGGTTTTGGGTTTTTTTTGTTGCTCTTTTTCTAAGTCCTCAAGTTCGGAGATCAGAGTATTTCGTTGGGCTGTTTCAATTCTTTGTGTTTGGGCCTGTATTGCTATGAACTTTCCTCATAGAACTGCTTTTGCTGTCCCCCACATATTTTGGAATGTTGTGTTGTCATTGTGGTTTGCTTTCATGTGGGTTTTAATATTTTCTTTGATATCCTCTTTTACACAGTGATATTCCAGAAGCCTGTTGTTCAGTCTCCATTTGGTATTTACTCTCCTTATTTTTTTTCATTGTTGATTTCTAATTTGATGCCTTTATGATCAGAGAAAAAGGTTGGCATTATTTTAATCTTTGTGTACTTGTTCAGGTTTGTCTTGTGGCCTAGTATATGATCGATTTTAGAGAAAGAACCATGTGCATTTGAAAAAAAAGTGTATTCTTTTCCTTGGGGGTGTAGTGTCCTGTATATATCTATTAAGTCCATTTGGTCTAGCTCTTCCTTTAAAGCTTTTGTTTCTTTGTGTAGTTGCTGTTTTGTCGATCTGTCTTTTGTTGAGAGTGGCGTGTTAAAATCTCCTACCACGTATGTATTCTCATCAACATTTGATTTCAGTTCTACTAGTTGTTTTATGAATTTTGGTGCTCCCTCATTATGTGCGTATATGTTGATTACTGTTATGTCTTTTTGGTGGATTGACCCTTTAACCATTATGTAGTGACCATCTTTATCTTTTGTCACTTTTGTTAATTTGTTTGTCTATGGCCATACCACCCTGAACGCGCCCAATCTCATCTGTTAATTTGAAGTCTGCTCTGTCTGATACAAGAATGGCGACTCCTGCTTTCTGTGGGGGCCGTTTGCTTGTAGTGTAGTTTTCCAGCCTTGCACCTTCAGTCTATGCTTATCCTTAGTGATCAGGTGTGTTTCTTGGAGGCAGCAGAATGTTGGGTTCTGTTTTCTGATCCAGTCTGCAACTCTTCCTCTTTTGATTGAGGAGTTTAGACCATTGACGTTTAGGGTGATTATTGATATTTGCGATTCTGATGGTTTCCTGGTGGTCATTTGGGGTTTATTTTGTGTTTTTGTTTCTTGTATTTGATCTTCTTATGGTTTTGGTCTTGAGGCCTCCTGCAAAATTTCTTGGAGTGGGGATTTAGTGGTAGCAAATCCTGGAGACTTTGCTTGTTGGAGAAGTTTCTAGTTTTTCCTTTGTAGAAGAAGAATAGCTTTGCAGGGTAGAGTATTTTTGGCTGGCACATCTTTTTCTTGGAGTTTTTTGTAGATGTGACTCCATTCTCTCCTTGCCTAGAGTGTCTCTTCAGAAAAATCTGAGGTCAGTCTAATGGATTTTCCTTTGTAGGTTATCTGTTTCTTTTTTCTAGCCATTCTCATTATTTTTTCCTTATCTTGGGTTCTAGGAAGTTTTACGATGATGTGTCTCACTGTGGCTTTTCTTTTATTAAAGTAGTTTGGTTTCCTTTTGGCTTCCTGTATGTCTATTTTCATTTCTTTCTTCAGATTGGGGAAGTTCTCCTCTATTATTATTTTGAACAGCCTTTCAGTTCCCATAACTCTCTCCTCTCCTTCTGGAATTCCTATTACTCTTATGTTTCTTTTCTTTAAGGAATCTGACATATGTCTGAGCTTGTCTTCAGTCCTCCTACTTTGTTTCTCTCTCTCTTTTTCTTTCTTTGTCTCTATTTCTGTATCCTCTATTTCTGTATCCTCAAGTATGCTGACTTGTTCCTCTATTTCATCTATTCTACTGCCATGTCTTTTCTGTGCATTTTGGATCTCATCTATTGCAACCTTTAAATCTTGATTCTCTTTAATTTCAATTTTAGGGATTCATTTTCATTCTTTAGTTCACTGATTAGGTTATACATGTTGATGCTTTCTTTTTTATATGTTTCTACTTCCTCCCCTAGTGCATTAAACGCTTCTATCATAATGTTGTCCTTTTGTTCTAATTCTTCTCTTAATTGTTGGGGTGCATTTAAAATGTTAATAGAGGAATTTTTTTCTGAGATGCGAATCATTATTTTGATATTTTCTGGAGATTGTCCTTTCTTTGTTGGCGAATAATTATTTCCTGTAGGGCTGCTTGCGTGTTTAAAGTTTTTCTCCTTACTGTGTTTTGCTTTCGAACCTGTTCTACACATTGAGAAGCCATGGATCTTGTGTTGGTCGGCATGTTGATGGGAGTGTTTTCCAGGTTGAAAGTAGATCTTATTTAGCTATTTGTGCCGGCGCCACTTACGGCACCGGTGCTAGTGACCTCCAGCAGCTAACAGGGTGTGGGCAAGGTGGGCGGGTTTCCAGAGGAACCTGGCTGCGGGGGTTAGATCCCAGGATGGCGGAGAGGGTGGCACGGTGAAGGGGTCCCTCCCAAAGGCCTGCAGCCGGCGCAGGTGACCTCCAGCAGCTAACCTGGGTGTGGGCAATGTGGGTGGGTTTCCAGAGAAACCTGGCTGAGGTGGTTGGCTCCCAGGAATGGCAGAGAGGGTGGCACTGTGAAGGGTTTCCCTCCCAAAGGCCTGGAGCCATCGTGGGTTACCTCCAGCGGCTAACCTGGGGGTGGGCAAGGTGGGTGAGTTTCCAGAGGATCCTGGCACCCAGGGATGGCGGAGAGGGCAGCATGGTGAAGGGGTCCCTCCCAAAGGCCTGGAGCCAGCGCGGGTGACCTCCAGTGGCTAACCTGGGCATGGGCAAGGTAGGCGGGTTTCCAGAGGAACCTGGCTGCGGGGGTTGGCTCCCAGGGATGGCGGAGACAGCGTCATGGCGAAGGGTCCCTCCGAAAGGCCTCAAAACCTCTCTTGCTTTAATTGCCTCCGGTAAGCTGGGGGCTGAAATATTGCATTGACCTTCTGAATTGCAATGGCACCAATGGTTTCCCTAAACCAGAGATAGTGACCACCTGCCTATACTCCCATTCCTCAATTACTCTTAGGCTTTAGAATGATAATTGCCTCTCACAACATAAAAATAGGTTATAATTTCTCTTAAAATTTACCTAAACTAAGAACACATGGCTTAATAAACTCTGGTATCTGTGAGAGTGTAAGAGATCACCCAGAGCTAGCATTTTTTCTTTCCAGTATCCTGCTGGTTTTTAAAATCCTGCCAGGTAGCTTCTAAGCTCCTGAGACTGGAGAACTTTAAGGTAATCTTATCAGATCATCAATACCTACCTAAGATGGTTAAAAACTTACTATGACCACAACATTCAAAAAGCTGTAAAATATTAATGATGATCTTAATATAACTCAAAATAAAATACTGTCTGACATAATTAAGTAAAATAACCTTACCAAAGAGTCTCTAGAAAACTTTGTCCATTCTTGTCTATAGAGACAGCTAGCCAGTAACAAATGGCAGCACATTTAAAAAATAAATAAATAAAATAAAACACAAAAACAACTTCAAAATGTCAAAAATGCTTTAATATAGTCTGGTATATAATGGAGCTAATTCTAAAGTAAAATTAGTGTATAGTGAAATATTTGGTTTCTGTCTTTTTCTTTTTGACTTGTTTCTGCTAGTATGATTTCTTCTAAGTACATCCATGTTGTTATAAAATTGTCAAATTTGTTATTTTTAATTGATGACTAATATTTTATTGTGTATATATACCCCTTTTTTCATCCAGTCATCTATTTTGGGGCATTTAAGTTGCTTCCATGTCCTTGCAATTATAAATTGTGCTGCAGTAAATATCTGAACACAGGTGTCTCTTTGTAACCACATTGAGGTCTCTTTTGGGTAGATTTCCAAGAGAGCAGTTGCTGGGTCAAATGGTAGTTACATTTTCATTAACTTGAGGGTCCTCCACACCCCTTTCCATAGTGGTTGGACTAGTTTACATTCCCACCATAGTGTAGTAGTGTTCCTTACTCCCCACATCCTCACCAGCCATTCTTGTTGCCCATTCTTTGGAAGTGGGCTATTCTTATTGGTGTAAAGTGGTATCTCATTGTGGTTTTGATTTGCATTTCTCTTATTGCTAGTGATGTTGAGCAGTTTTTCATGTGCCTGTTGGTCATTTGTATTTGCTCTTTGGAGAAGTGTCTTTTATGTTGTCCCCATTTTTTGATTGGGCTTTTTGTTTTGCTTTTGTTTAGTTGTGTGAGTTCCTTGTGGATCTTCATTACTAAACCATTGTCACTCATGTGGAGGGCAAAATTTTTTTCCCAATCAGTTGGGCATCTTTTAGTTTTTTCTGTTGTCTCTCTTTTACTGTATAGAAGCTTTTTAGTTTGATGTAGTCCCATCTGTTTATGTTTTCCTTCATGTTTTGCCATCTATAGATGTTTCCAGAAAGGAATTTCTGAATTGTAATTCATGTAGAGTTCTGCCCAAGTTTTCCTCTATATATGCTATGGTTTCAGGTCTGACCTCTAAGTCTCTTATCCATTTCGAGTTGATTTTTTGTACATGGGGTAAGGGAGTTGTCTTGGTCCATATTTTTGCATGTCTTAGACCAATTTTCCCACCACCATTTATTGAAGAGGCTATCTTTGTTCCAAGGTAAGTTTTTTACACTTTGTCAAAGATTAGTTGACTATATATGTGTGGTTTTATTTCAGGCATTCAATTCTGTTTGATTGGTCTGACTGTTTTTGTACCAATACCATGCTGTTTTAATTATTATGGCTTTGTAGTATAGTTTGAGGTTTGGTATTATAATACTTCCGTTTTCTTTTTTTCTGGTCAGGAAGCTTTTTTATATACCAGGTCTTTTGTTATTCCATATGATTTTCAGTATTTTTTGTTCTATCTCTTTTAAAATGTCATTGGGATTTTTATTGGGATTGCAGTGAATCTGTAGATTGCCTTTGTTTGGATGGTCATTTTGATAATATTAATTCTTCCAATCCATGAACAGGGAATGTCTTTCCAATCCTCATGTCTTTTTCTATCTCTTTTAGGAGCATTCCAAAATTTTCTTTGTATAATTCTTTCACCTTTTTTGTTAGGTGTATTCCCAAGTATTTAATTTTTTTGGTGCAATGGTAAATGGGATGGTTTTTCTGACATATTCTTCTTCTATATATCTTTTTTGCATATAGGAAAGCCACTGACTTCTGCATGTTGATTTTGTATCCAGGTACCTTACTGAACTGCTTTTTTATTTCAAGCAATCTTTCTGTGGATTTTTTTTGGGTTTTCTATGTAGAGATTCATGCCATCAGCATATAATGATAGCTTCAATTGCTCTTTATCTATTTGTATCCCTTTTATGTCTTTCTCTTGTCTTATCTCCCTAGCTAGAACTTTCAGTACAATGTTAAAGAGTAATGGGGAGAGTGGACATCCTTGCCTTGTTCCAGATCTCAACTGGAATGACTTTATTTTTCCCCATTTAGGATGATATTTGCCATAGGTTTATCATAGATGACTTTTATTATGTTGAGGTAAGTTTCTTTAATTCCTATTTTTTCAAGGGCTTTTATCATGAATGGATGCTGGATTTTGTCGAATGCTTTCTCTGCATCTATTGATATTAATATGTGGTTTTTGTTTTTCTCTTTGTTGATGTGGTGTATTATGTTAATTGATTTCCGAATGTTGAACCATCCTTGTGCCCCTAGGATAAATCCCTCTTGGTCATGCTGAATGAAGCTTTTTATGCATTGTTGAATTTGATTTGCCAGGATTTTGTTTAAGGTTTTTGCATCTGTGTTCATTAAGGAAATTGGTCTATAGTTTTCTTTCTTGGAGCTGTCCTTATTTGGTTTAGTTAGGAATTATTGTTTGCTTTGTAGAATGTGTTTTGCAGTTTTCCTTCTTTTTCAATTTGTTTGGAAAAGCTTTAGTAGCGCAGGCATTATTTCATCTTTGAATGTCTGGTAGAATTCATTTGTAAAGCCATCAGGTCCTGGACTCTTGTTTTTTAGGTAGCGTTTTGATGACTGCTTCAATTTTGCTGCTTGTGATTGGTTTATTTAAGTTCTCTATATCTTCTTTTTTTAATTTTGGGTAGTTGTATCTTTCTATGGATCTATCCATTTCATCCAGGTTGTTGTATTTAGTTCCATACAAATTCATAGTAATCTCTTACTATCTTTTGGATTTCTTTTGTGTCTGTTGTAATTTCTCCTCTTTCATTTGTGATTCTGTTTGAATTCTCTCTCCTTTCCTTTGTGAACTTTGCCAAGGGGCTTATCAATTTTATTTATTTATTTTTTGAAAAAACAGCTTATGGATAGTCTTTTGGCTTCTAGATTATTTATTTCTTCTTTTATTTTTGTGATTATTGTCTTCTGTTGGACTTTGGGTATTTTTGTTGCTCTTTTTCTAATTTGTCAAGTTGGTAGATTAGATGGTTTTTTGGCCTGTATTGGGTCTGAATTGCTATGAACCTTCCTCTTAGATGTGTTTTTGCTGCATCCCAGACATTTTGGAATGCTGTGTCTTCTTTGTTGTTTGTTTCAAAGTAAGTCTTAATTTCTTTAATTTCTTCAGTTACCCATTCTACCTTCAGAAGCATGTTGTTCAGTCTCCAAGTGTTAGGTGTTCTTCTTGTTTTCTTTTCATTGTTGATTTCTAGTTTGATACCCTTATGGTCTGAAAAAATTTGGTATTATTTATTCAGTTTGCCTTGTGGCCTAGTATGGAGTCAATTTTAGAGAATGATCCATGTGCACTTGAGAAGAAGGTGTATTCTTTTCCTTGTGGGTGTAGCTTCCTGCAGATGTCTATCAGGTCCATTTTGTCTAGGTCTTCTTTTAAAGCTTTTGTGTGCTTATGTAGTTTTTTTTTATATGTCCTTTTTTGATGTTGGGGTGTTGAAGTGTCCTACTACATAAGTGTTTTCATCTATGTTTGTTTTCATTTCTCTTAGTAGCTGTCTTATGAATCTTGCTGCACCCTCATTTGGTGAGTATATGTTGATAATCATTAAGTTGTTTTGGTTGGTTGACCCTTGACCATTATCCTTTTTTACTTTTTATCATTTTTTACTTTTTCTATTTTGAAATCTGCTTTGTCTGCTATAAGGATGACTACTCCTGCCTTTTTTGGGTGGGCATTTGCTTGTAGAATGGTTTTCCATCCTTTTACCTGCAATCTATGCTTGTCTTTTGGGATCAGATATATGTTCTGGAGGCAGCAGAATGTTGGGTTCTATCTTTTAATCCAGTCTGCAACTCTGTGTCTTTTGATTGATGAGTTCAGCCCATTTACATTTAGAGTAATTATTGATGTTTGAGTCTAGCAATGGGTTCTTTGTGGTCACTGGGGTTCTGTTTTATTTTGTCTCTTTTCTTTTTATTGTTCATTCTTTTTAATCTTCTGCAGGTTTCGATCTTAGGGCTTCTTTCAGGAGTTCTTGGAGAGGGGGGTTGGTGGTAGCAAATTTCTGCAGGCTTTGTTTGTCTGAGAAGGTTCTGGGTTTTCCTTCATAAAGGAAGGACAGCTTGGCTGGGTATTCTTGATTGGCACTTTTTGTATTGGAGTGATTTGAAGATGTGACACTATTCTCTTCTTGTTTGGAGTGTCTCTTCTGAGAAATCTGAAGTCAGACTCATGGTTTTCCTTTGTAGGTTGTTTCCTCTCTCTTGTTCTCATAATTTTTTTTTATCTTTGGCTTTTGTAAGTTTTACTCTTATGTGTCTTGCTGTGTTTCTTCTTTCATTAAAGTATTATGGTGCCCTTTTTGCTTCCTGTATGTGTATTTTCATTTCTTTCTTCAGGTTTGGGAAATTTTACTCCATTATTCATTGAAGAGCCTTTCAGGTCCTATGTCTTTCTCTTTACCTTCTGGTATTCCAATTACTCTTATATTTGTTTTCTTTAGGGTATCTGACAGATCTCTGATTTTTTTCTTCTGTTTTCTTACTCTGCTTTTCTCTCTCTTCTCTACTTCTGTATCCTCTGGTGTGCTGATTCTTTCTTCTATTTCTTCTTATCTGCTTTCTTGGCTCTTCCCTGCATTTTTGAGTTCTTCTGTTGCTCCTCTTATGCATTGCATCTCCTGTAGCTTCTTATTTAGGGTTTCAATTTCATTTTTCCATATGTTAATGATAGTGCTCATTTTGCTGCATTCTTTTTTATATTTTTCTACTACTTCTCTTAATTCGTTTAAAGCTTTTACGCTTTTGCTCTCCCGTTTCTCCCCTCTTCCTTGGCCTCTTTGAGTGCTTTTTATCACATTGTTTCTGAATTCTTTGTCTGACATATGAAGCATTTCTTCCATGTCATCCATGTTGGTTTCTATAGATTGTTTATCCTTTGGTGGTGAGTTGTTTTTGTTAAAGCTTGCTTGAGTATTTATAGTCTTCCTCCTTTCTGTGTTTTCCTTTTGGATCTGCTCTACGTCTTGAGTGACTATTGCTCTCGTGTTAGGCATGTTGAAGCCTATCTTCTTGTGGTTAAATTTGCCTATGTGCTTTTGGTAGTGAGTGTCCTAGTTTTCTAAGTTTGCTTTTGGGCTTCGGGGAGGGAGCTGGTAGGCTTCAGGTTGCCTTTCCCACCTGGGAGACTCAGACCATGGAAAAACTCAGTCCACCAAACCCAGTCCGCCTAACCTGAATGGCCAGGGTCCATTCACTTGCAAATTGCAGCGCTACCCTAGAGTTAACTCTTAAAGTTAAACCTCAGCCAAAGTTTCTGCCACTAGGCGAGCCACTGCTGCTGCTGCACCAAAAGCTGCTCAGTGCCCACAGTTTAACAGTTTTTTTCTTCCTAATAAAGTAGAGCTCACAGCTGCTGCCTCCTCCCTACAGAATTGCCTATTCAAATGTTATAGCCAGCCAGCATGGCTCTTCCCAAGGTCAGGGATTTCTTATCTGTAAGTCTCTTTTAGGTTACAAAGTTCTGATATTTCCTAGAAACTGCTGCTGCCACTTATTAAAACTAAAAGGTCCGGCTTGGATCCCTCAAAACATTGTAGTTTGGTCAGTATACTGGGGACATTTCTAGTCAAGGATTGATAGTCTATCGTCGCATTGTTCACTATTGTTTTTAAGATAAGATTGAGTTTATACTGACACTGCCTTTTTAAAAAAAGAAAGAGACAGCAATGAAGATTCATTCTAAGTAAAAAAATGAAACAAAGCCAATTGAGACCTAGTTTCTGTGAATGGAGTTTGCCAATATTTGTGAACTGCAGTTGTTAGAAAAGTCAAAGAAGTGGGGATTGCTTTCTCTCAATTATCCTAAATAGCACTAAAAGGGGGGTTTTACCTGTTCTATGATTTCTGTTAATCATTTAACCTCAACACTATGTTATCAATGGAGAGCTCCTTTCCCAAAAATCAAAAAACAGCCCCACAACTCACCAGTCTACCTATAATACCTATACTACCAAAACAGTCTATCCTATAATTGAAAAATTACCCTTCTCTTATTGTGTGACTATTAAGGCTAACTTTTAATAAAGTATGTGGTGGCTCCACAGGGGTTGGGATCAACAATAGAAAGGAATGTGTTTGAATCTTTGGAATCTCTCTATGTTGTACACTTAATGGAGTAGAATAGGACACCAGTCCATCGCAACCTCAGATCTTAAGTTTCATGATTTGTACCTTTTCTTAGACACCCTTGTTTACATTCAAAATGCTGTGGATATTGGCCTTTCAGGCAAACAGCCTGCATTTTCAGCTGAACTCTCCTGAATTACAGACTCAAAATAATAGTTTATATCTTACTGTACCCACTCTACTTAGATGATTAGAGATGAAGTCTCTAATGTTGTACACTACATGGAGTAGAATAGGATGCCAGTCCATCTCACCTCCAGCTCTTCATGATTTCTAGGAATTCTTAGTAACACTTGCTTTCATTTAAAATCCTGTGGATTCCAGCGTTTCAGGCGACCTGCCAGTGTTTTCAGTGAGAATGCTCCTGAATCCATACAGACTCCAAAGAAGCAGTATATATCTTACTGTAACTTCTCTGTACTTTGATGTTTAGAGATGAAATGTCTCTATGTTGTACAGTTCATTGAGCAGTATGATATACTGTCCATCTCACCTCCAAATCTAAAGTTTCATGATGTCTAGCACTTCTTTGAAACTATTGTTTGCATTCAAAATCCTGTGGATTTCAGCCTGTGAGGTGAACTACCTGCGTTTTCAGTGAGAAAGCTCCTGAATTACAAACAGACTCCAAAGCAGCAGTTCATATCATACTGTAACTTCTCTGTACTTTGATGTATAGAGATGAAATCCCTCTATGTTGTAAACTTCATGGAGTAGAAGGATACCAGTCCATCTCATCTCCAGTTTTTAAGTTTCATGATTACTAGCACTTTTTAGAAACCCTTGTTCTCATTCAAAATCCTGCGGATATCGGCCTTTTATGTGAACTGTCAGCTTTGCAGTGAGAATGCGCCTGAATCCAAGGAGACTCCAAGGAGCAGTATATAACTTACTGTAACTTCTCTGTACTTTGATGTTTAGAGATGAAATCTCTCTATGTTTTACACTTCATGGAGTAGAATAGGATACCAGTCCATCTCATGTCTAGCTCTTAAATTTCATGATTTATAGCACTTCTTAGAAACCCTTGTTTTAATTCAAAATCCTGTGGATTTCGGCCCTACAGCCAAACTGCCAGCATTTTCAGTGAGAATGCTCCTGAATCCAAATAGACGCCAAAGGAGCAGTTTGTATCTTGGTGTAACTTCTCTGTCAGGTGAACTGCATGCATTTTCAACTGAACTCTCCTGAATTACAGACTCCAAAGGAGCAGTTGATATCTTACTGTAACTTCTCTGTACTTTGATGTTTAGAGATGAAATCTCTCTATGTTGCACTTCATGGAGTAGAATAGAATACCAATCAATCTCTCCTCCAGCTCTTAAGTTTCACAATATTTGGCACTTCTAAGATACGCTTTTTTCATTCAAATCCTGCAGATTTCGGTCTCTCAGCAAAGTAACAGCATTTCAGTGAGATGCTCCTGAATCCAAACAGACTCCAAAGAAGCAATTTATATCTTACTGTATCTTCTCTGTTATTTGATGTTTAGAGATGAAATCTTGCTATGTTGTATAATTGATGGATTAGAATAGGATACAAGTCCATCTCACCTCCATCTCTTAAGTTTATGATTTCTAACAATTCTTAGAAACCCTTGTTTTCATTCAACATACTGCAGATTTCAGCCTTTCATGTGAAAGCCAGCCTTTTCAGTAGAATGCTTTTGAATGCAAACAGACTCCAAAGGAGCAGTTTATATCTTACTTAAATTAACTACTTTGATGTTTAGAGATGAAATCTCTTTATATTGTACACTTCATGTAGTAGAATATGATAGTAGTCCATCTCACCTTCAGCTCTTATGTCATGATTTTGGCACTTGTTTCATTCAAATTCCTCTGATTTTGGCACATCAAGCAAACTGCCAGCCCTTTATGCGAGAACGCTCCTGAATCCAAACAGACTCCTAGGAGCAGTTTATATCTTACTTATATTACCCGTATTTTGATATTTAGAGATGAAGTCTCTCTATGTTGTACATTTCATGGAGTAGAATAGTATAGTTGTCCATCTTACCTCCAACTCTTAAGTCATGAAATCTAGCACTTGTTATTAACCCTGTTTCATTCAAATTCTTGCAGATTTCAGCCTTTCAGGTGAACGCCAGCGTTTTCAGAGAGAATGCTCTTGAATCCAAACAGACTCTAATGGAGCACGTTTTATCTTAACTAAATTACCTGTACTTTGATGTTTAGAGATGATATCTCTATGTTGTACACTTCATGGGTGGAATATGATAGCTTTTATCTCTCCTCCAGCTCTAAAGTGATGATTTCTTGCACTTTTATTAACCCTTGTTTCATTCAAATTCCTGTGGATTTCGGTCTGTCAGTCATAATGCCAGCATTTTCAGCGAGAAAGCTCCTGAATCCAAACATACTCCAAAGTAGCAGTTTATATCTTACTGTAATGTCTCTGTCCTTGATATTATGAGATGAAATCTCTCTATGATGTACACTTCATGGAGAAGAATTGGATAGTTTTCCATCTCAACTCCAGCTCTTAAGTCATGATTTCTAACACTCTTATTAACCCTTGTTTCATTCAAAAACCTGGGGATTTCTGCCCCAGGCAAACTGCCAACATTTTCAGCAAGAATGCTCCTGAATCCAAACAGAATCCAAAGGAGCAGTATATATCTTACTGTAACTTCTCTGTCGTTTGATGTTTAGAGATGAAATCTCTCTATGTTGTACACTTCATGAAGTAGAATAGGATAGCTGCCCATCTCTTCTCCAGGTCTTTAGTCATGATTTCTAGCACTTCTTATTTTTTTCAACCAATATATGCTTTTTTATTATTTTTTTACATCATTTCAGTCCCTGGGGGTCATTCATCACCTCCCCTCCCCGCCCGCTCCAGCTGGTTCCCTCTCTCCCCTTGTGTAGTTTCATTTGGTTGACCATATATTAGTGAAATCATTTGATTTCTGTCCCTTTCTATCTGGCTCATTTCTGCTAGAATGATTTCTTCTAGGTACATCCAGGTGTCTATAAATTCATCAAATTTGTCATTTTTAATTGATGAGTAATACTCCATTGTGCATATGTACCACATCTTTTTCATCCACTCATCTGTTCTGGGGCATTTCCATGTCCTTGCAATTATAAATAGTGCTCAATAAACATCCGAGCACAGGTGTCCTTTTGTACCCACATTGAGGTCTCCTTTGGGTAGATTCCCAGAAGTGTGACTGCAGGGTCAAATGGTAATTCCATTTTCATGAGTTTGAGAGTCCTCCATACTGCTTTCCATAGTGGTTGGATGAGTTTACATTCCCACCAGCAGTGTAAGAGTATTCCTTTCTCTCCATATCCACACCAGCACTTGTTGTTGCCTGTTTTTTTGATGTGGGCCATTCTTACTAGTGTAAAGTGGTATCTCATTGTGGTTTTGATTTGCATTTCTCTGATTGCTAATGATATTGAGCAATTTTTCATGTGCCTGTTGGCCATTTGTATTTCCTCTTTGGAGAAGTGTCTTTTTAGTTCTTCACCCCATTTTTGATTGGGCATCTTGTTTTGTTTTTGTTTAGTTGTGTGAGTTCCTTGTATTTCTGTGTTATTAATCCCTTATTACTCTTGTGAAGAGTGAAAATTTTTTCCCATTTAGTTGGGCTTCTTTTAGTTTTTTCTGTTGTCTCTTTTGCAGTACAGAAGCTTTTTAGTTTGATGAAGTCCCATCTGTTTATATTTTCCTTCAATTTTTTGCCATCTACAGATGATTCCAGAAAGGGATTTCTGAATTGTATTTCATGGAAGGTTTTGCCCAAGTTTTCCTCTATGTATGTTATGGTTTCAGGTCTGATATCTAAGTCTTTTATCCATTTTGAATTAATTTTTGTACATGGTGTGAGAGAGATGTCTTGGTCCATTTTTTTGCATGTCTTACTCTAGTTTTCCCAGCACCATTTGTTGAAGAGGCTATCTTTGTTCCAATGTAAGTTTTTCCCTCCTTTGTCAAAGATTAATTGACTATTTCATGGAAGGTTTTGCCCAAGTTTTCCTCTATGTATGTTATGGTTTCAGGTCTGATATCTAAGTCTTTTATCCATTTTGAATTAATTTTTGTACATGGTGTGAGAGAGATGTCTTGGTCCATTTTTTTGCATGTCTTACTCCAGTTTTCCCAGCACCATTTGTTGAAGAGGCTATCTTTGTTCCAATGTAAGTTTTTCCCTCCTTTGTCAAAGATTAATTGACTATATATGTGTGTGGCTTTATTTCTGAACTCTCAATTCTGTTCCATTTGTCTGATTGTCGGTTGTTGTACCAGTACCATGCTGTTTTAAGTATTATGGCTTTGTAGTATAGCTTGATGTCTGGAATAGTTAGGCCTCCATTTTCTCTTTTTTTGGAGAGGAGGTTTTTTGATATTCAAGATCTTTTGTTGTTCCACATGAATTTTTGTCATTTCTGTTCTATCTCTTTAAAGAATGTCATTGGAATTTTTAAGGGGATTGCATTGAATCTGTAGATTGCTTTTGGTAGGATGGCCATTTTGATGATGTTAATTCTTCCCATCTATGAGCAAGGAATGTCTTTCCATTTCCTTTTGTCTTCTTCTATCTCTTTTAGTAGGATTTTAAAGTTTTCTTTGTATAGTTCTTTTACGTGTTTTGTTAGGTTTATTCCCAGGTATTTAATTGTTTTTGGTGCGATGGTGAATGGGATGACATTTTTAATTTCTTCTTCTTCTGCTTGGTTTTTGCGTATAGGAAGGCTACTGATTTCTGTGTGTTGATTTTGTATCCAGCAACCTTACTGAACTGGTTTATTATTTCAATAAGTTTTTTTTGTGGATTTTTTTGGGGTTCTCTACATATAGAATCATATCATCCGCATATTATGATAGTTTCGTTCCTCTTTTCCTATTTGTATCCCTTTTATGTCTTTCTCTTGTCTTATTGTCCTGGCTAGAACTTCCAGAACAATGTTAAAAAGTAATGGAGAGACTGGGCATCCTTGCCTAGTTCCAGATCTCAACTAGAATGATTTTAGTTTTTCTCCATTTAAGATGATGTTTGCTATGAGCTTGTCATAGATGGCTTTTCTTATGTTGAGGTAAGTTCCTTTGATCCCCAGTTTTTCAAGGGCTTTTATCACAAATGGATGATGGACTTTATCAAATGCTTTCTCTGCATCTATTGATATGATCATATGGTTTTTGTTTTTCTTTTTATTGATGTGGTGGATTATGTTAATTGATTTCCGGATATTGAACCATCCTTGTGCCCCTGGGAGAAATCCCACTTGATCATGGTGAATAATGCTTTTTATGCATCATTGGATTCAATTTGCTAGTATTTTGTTTAAAATTTTTGCATCTGTGTTCATTAGGGAAATTGGTCTATAGCTTCTTTCTTAGCGCTGTCCTTATTTGGTTTTGGTATGAGTGTGATGTTTTGCTTCATAGAATGTGTTTGGGAGCTCCCCTTCTTTCTCAATTTTTTGGAAGAGTTTTAATAGTATAGGTGTTATTTCTTCTTTGAATGTCAGGTAGAATTCATTTGTAAAGACATTGGGTCCTGGGCTCTTGTTTTTCGGGAGAGTTTTTATAACTGCTTCAATTTCACTGCTTGTGATTGGATTACTTAGACTCTGTATTTCTTCTTTGTTCAATTTTGGGTAGCTGTATTTTTCCAGGAATTTGTCCATCTCATCCAGATTGTTGAATCTGTTTCCATATAGATGTTCATAGTAGTCTCTGATTATCCTTTGGATTTCTTTTGTGTCTGTGGTGATAACTCCTTTCTCATTTGTGATTCTATTTATTATGGTCTTCTCTCTTCTTTTCTTTTTGAGATTTGCAAGGGGCTTGTCAATTTAATTTATTTTTTCAAAGAACCAGCTCTTAGTTTTGTTGATCTTCTGGATTGTGTTTTTGGTCTTTATGTTATTTGTTTATTCTTTTATTTGTATTATTTCTTGTTTTCTTCTGGGCTTTGGCTTTTCTTTTAGTTTTTTTCTAATTTTTCGAGTTGGGATATGAGGTTTTTTTCTGTGGATATTTTCTTGGTTCTTGATATGGGCCTTTATTGCTATGAACCTTCCTCTTAGATATGCTTTTGCTGAGTCCCAGTCATTTTAGAATGTTGTGTCTTTGTCATTTGTTTCAAAGTAGGTTTTAATTTCTTCTTTAATTTCTTCCATTACCCATTCTTCATTTAGTAGCATATTGTTCAGTCTCCATATATTGGATATTCTTCTTACTTTCTCTTCATAGCTAATTTCTAGTTTGATGCTTTTATGATCAGAGAAAAAAGTTGGTATAATTTTGATTTTTGTGTATTTGTTCAGGTTTTCCTGGTGTCCTAATATGTGGTCACTTTTAGAGAAAGATTCATGTACATTTGAAAAGAAGGTGTATTCCCCTTTTTGAGGGTGCAGTGTCCTGTAGATATCTATTAGGTCCATTTGGTCTAGGTCTTCCTTTAAAGCTTTTGTGTCCTTGTTTAGCTTTTGTTTTACTGATCTGTCTTTTGGTGAGAGTGGCATGTTAATGTCTCCTATGACATATGTGTTTTCACCAATATTTGTTTTCATTTCTGCTAGTAGCTGTCTTATGAATCTGGTGCTCCCTCATTTGGTGAATATATGTTGATAATTGTTAAGTCTTTTTGGTGAGTTGAACCACGTACCATTAGGTAGTGTCCGTCTTTATCCTTTGTCACTTTTTTAATACTAAATATGCTTTATCTGCTATAAGAATGGCAACCCCTGCCTTTTTCTTGGGACCATTTGCTTGTAGAATTGTTCTCCATCCTTTCACTTTCAGTCTATGTTAATCTTTAGGGATTAGATGTGTTTCCTGGAGACAGCAGAATGTTGGGTTCTCTCTTTTGATCCAATCTGCAACTCCTCGTCTTTTGATTGATGAGTTTAGAACATTGACATTTAGAGTGACTATTGATATGTGGGGTTCTAATGTTGTGTTTCTAGAGGTCATTTTGAGGTTTGCTTTCATTTCTTGTTATGTATATTCTACTTATTTGTCTGAGAGTTTTGGTCCTGAGGCTTCTTCCAATATTTCTTGGAGTGGGGGTTTGGTGGTAGCAAATTTTTGGAGACTTTGTTTGTCTGAGAAGGTTCTAATTTTTCCTTCATACAGCAAGGACAACTTTGCAGGGTAGAGTGTTCTAGGCTGGCACTTTTTGTCTTGGAATTTTTTGAAGATGTAGTTCCATTCTCTTCTTGCTTGGAGAGTCTCTTCTGAGAATTCTGAGGTCAGCCTAATGGGTTTTCCTTTGTAGGTTATCTGTTTTTTCTCTCTAGTCATTCTCACTACTTTCTCTTTATCTTGGGTTCTTGGAAGTTTTACAATGATGTGCCTGACTGTAGTTTTTTTTTTTTCATTAAAGTAGTTGGGTGTTCTTTTTGCTTCCTGTACTTTTATATTCATTTCGTTTTTCAGATTTGGGAAGTTCTCCATTATTGCTTTAAAAAGACTTTCATTTCCTGTGTCTTTTTCTTCTCCTTCTGGGATTCGATTATTCTTATATTTCCTTTCTTTAAAGTACCTGATAGATCTATGATTTTTTCTTCTGTCTTCTTACTTTGTTTTTCTCTCTTTTTCTTTTTTTGTTCTCTCTTTTTCTGTGTCCTCTAGTGTGGTGATTCGTTCTTCAATCTCTTCTAGTCTGCTTTCTTGGCTTTTCTCTGCATTTTTGATATCTTCTATTGCTCCTCTTATAAACTGTACCTCCTTTAGTTTCTTATTTAGTGTTTCAATCTCTTTCTTCTGTTCGACAATTGTAATGTTCATTTTGCTGCATTCTTTTTTATATTTTTCTACTTCTCTTATGTCATTTAGTGTTTTTGTCATGATGTGTCTGAATTCTTTATGTCATATTATCCAATTCTTTGTTATCCTCATTGTTTTCAGGAGACTGTCCTTTGGTGAAGACAAACAATTGGGGCTTGCTTGCTTGTGTGTTTGTGTTTTTCTTCCTTCCCTTCTCTTCGGACTTGTTCTATGTATTGTTTTCTCTTCGGATTTGTTCTACATATTGAGTGATGGATGCTCGGGTAGTAGTTGGCATGTTGTCGAGTATGAGGTTGTGGTTATTGTTTTTCTGTCTAAATTGCTTCTTGTTTCTGTGGGTTGTTTGGAGGAAGTAGTCCTTTCCTTGTCTGGGCAGCTGTTGCTCAGCCGCACCTGCTCTTTTGGACTAGGATGTCAGCCCTGATATTCTGCAGTCTACTACTTTAAGGAGCCAGTGGACTGCTAAATTTGAGTCTCTGCATGAGACCTTATATACATGGAATCCTCTGATATGCAAACCACAATTCCAAGTTTCTCCACAAGATAGCTTATGACTTTTTCCGGTTTGTGTTTGAGTTGCAGTGGTGTTGAGTTTCTGAGCTTTCTATTCTTGTACTTGATTACTTTGATAACATTCAATATTGAATTGTTTTATTCCCTGTGTGTGCCTGCTGTCAGTAGTTTCCCAGTTTTGATTTGTTTGCTGTTTATTTTTGCCACAAATTATTTTTTTCTATGAATGAAATTCAGTGTTTTTGTGTATTGCTGAGATATTGTTAATAATCTTTATCAGAGCCGGTGCCGTGAAGAGGCGCCAGTGCCGAAGTGGTGAGATGTGACATGGTAGTGAGTGGGTGGCAGGCTTCAGAGGGTGTGCCTGAGAGGCATGTCCAAGGGACGCCCGAGCTGATGCACTCTGGCTGGTGACCAGGGTGGTGCGATGTGACGCAGTACCTGGGTAGCGAGCGGGTTGCGGGGCTTCAGAGGGTGTGCCCGAGAGGCATGTCCGAGGGACACCTGAGCTGATGTGCTCTGGCTGGTGACTGGGGTGGTGTGATGTGATGCGGTACCTAGGTAGCAAGCGGGTGGCAGGCTTCAGAGGGCATGCCCGAGAGGCATGTCCGAGGGATGCCTGAGCTGATGCACTCTGGCTGGTGACCGAGGTGGTGTGATGTGACGCGGTACCTGGGTAGAAAGCGGGTGGCGGGCTTCAGAGAGTGTGCCCGAAAGGCATGTCCGAGGGATGCCTGAGCTGATGTGCTCTGTAGCACTTCTTATTAACCCTAGTTTCATTTGTATTCCTACAGATTATGATCTCTCAGGCAAACTGCCAGTGTTTTAATTGAAACATCCTGAATCCAAACAGACTCTAAAAGAGCATTTTATATCTTACTGTAACATCTCTGTACTTTAATGTTTAGAGATGAAATCTCTGTTTGTTGTACACTTCAGGGAGTAGAATAGGAGAGCTCTCCATCTCACCTCCAACTCTTAAGTCATGATTTCTTGCACTTGTTATTACCCCTTGTTTCATTCAAATTCCTCGGATTTCGGCACATCAAGCAAACTGCCAGCACTTTGTGCCAGAATGCTCCTGAATCTAAACAGACTCCTAGGAGCAGTTTATAACTTACTGTAACATCTCTGTACTTTAATGTTCAGAGATAAAATCTCTATGTTATGTACTTCATGGAGTAGAATAGGATAGCTGTCCATCTCACATCAAGCTCTTAAGTCATGTTTTCTAGCACTTGTTATTAACCCTTGTTTCATTCAATTTCTTGTGGATTTCAATGTCTTAGGCATAATGCCAGCATTTTCAGTGAGAAAGCTATGAATCCAAACAGACTCCAAAGTAGCAGTTTATATCTTACAGTAACGTCTCTGTACTTTGATGTTTAGAGATGAAATCTCTCCATTTGTACAATTCATGGAGTTGAATAGAATAACAGTCAATCTCACACCCAGCTCTTAAGTTTCACGATTTCTAGCACTTCCTAGAAACCCTTGATTTCATTCAAAATCCTTCGGATTTCAGCCGATCAGACACTGCCAGCGTTTTCAGTGAGATGCTCCTGAATCCAAACAGATTCCAAAGTAGCAAATATATCTTACTGTAACTTCTCTGTCGTTTGATGTTTAGTGATGAAATCTTGCTATGTTGTATACTTGATGGAGTACAATAAGATACAAGTACATCTCACCTCCAGCTCTAAGTTAATGAATTCTAGCACTTCTTAGAAAACATTGTTTTCCTTTAAAATACATGCAGATTTGGCCTATCATGCAAATGCCCATGTTTTCAGTGGGATGCTCCTGGATCCAACCAGACTCCAAAGGAACAGTTGATATCTTACTGTAACTTCTATGTACTTTGATGTTTAGAGATGAAATCTTGGTATGTTGTATGCTTCATGGAGCAAAATAGTATACCAGCCATCTCAACTCCGGCTCTTAAGTCATGATTTCTAGCACTTTTTATTAACCCTTGTTTCATTCATTCCTGCAGATTTTGGCTTACAGGCAAACTGACTGCATTTTCAAGATAAAATTCCTGAATCACATCAGACTTGAAAAGAACAGTTTTTCTCTTATTTAACTTCTCCATATTTTGATATTTGATGAAATCTCTCCATGTTGTACACTTCAAGGAGCAGAATAGGATATAAGTCAATATCACTTCCAGCTCTTAAATCATGATTTCTAGCACTTGTTATTAACCCTCGTTTCTTTCAAATTTCTGTGGATTTTGGCCTTTATCAAACTGCCAGTGTTTTCAGGAATAACGCTCCTGAAACCAAACAGACTCCAAAGGATTAGTATATATCTTACTGTAAATCTCTGTAGTTTGATGTTTTGGGATGAAATTGCTATGTTGTACACTTTATGGAGTAGAATAAGAAAGGTGTCCATCTCACCTCTAGCTCTTAAGTCATGATTTCTAGCACATGTTGTTTACCCTTGTTTCATTCAAATTCCAGAGGATTTCGGATTTTCAGGTGAACTTCCAGCATTTTCAGTGAGAATGCTCCTGTATCCAAACAGACTCCAAAGGAATATTTTATATCTTACTGTAACATCTCCGTTGTTTGATTTTTAGTGATGAAATCTCTCTCTGTTGTACATTTCATGGAGTAGAATAGGAAAGCTGTCCATCTCACCTTCAGCTCTTAAGTCATGGTTTCTACCCCATCATGTTAAACCTTGATTCATTTATTTTCCTGCGTATTTTGGCTCCTATTCAGGAGCATTCACACTGAAAACACCAGAAGTTTGCATGCTCCTGAATCCAAAAGACTCAAAAGGAGCAGTTTATATCTTACTGTAACTTATCTGTAGTTTGATGTTTAGAGATGAAATCTCGCTATGTTGTTCCCTTCATGGAGTAGAATAGTATAGATGTCCATCTCACCTCCATTTCTTAAGTCATGATTTCAAGCACTTGTTATTTATCCTTGTATCATTGATTCCTGCAGATTTTGGACTTTCATGCGAACTGCCAGCATTTTCAGCAAGAATGCTCCTGAATCCAAACAGACTCCAAAAGAGCAGTTTATATCTAATTTACTTCTGTGTACTTTTATATTTAGTGATGAAATCTCTCTATTGTACACTTCTTGGAGCAGAACAGGATATATTCAATCTCACCTCCAGCTCTTAAGTCATGATTTCTAGCACTTGTTATTAACCATTGTTTTATTCAAATTTCTGCGGATTTCGGCCAATGGGAAATACTGCCAGTGTTTTCAGCACAAAAGCTGCTGAATCCAAACAGACTACAAAGGAAAAGTTTATATCTTACTGTAAATTCTCTGTAATTTGATGTTTATATATGAAATCTCTCTATGTTGTACACTTCATGGAGTAGAATAGGATATATGTCCTCCTCACCTCCCAGTCATAAGTCATGATTTCTACACTCTTATTAAGTCTTGTTATATTCAAATTCCTTCTGATTTCTGTCTCTCAGGAGAAATGCCAGCGTTTTCAGTGAGAACACTCCTGAATCACACAGACTCCAAAGGAGCAATTTATATCTCACTGTAACTTCTATGTATTTTGATGTTTAGAGATGAAATCTTTATATGTTATACCCTTTATGGAGTAGAATAGGATACCAGTCAATCTCTCCTCCAGCTCTTAAGTCATGATTTCTTGCACTTGTTATTAACCCTTGTTTCGTTCAACTTCCTGCGCATATCAGCCTTTGACGCAAACTGTCAGCTTTTTCAGCGCCAATGCTCCTGCATCCAAACAGATTCCTAAGGAGTAGTTTATATTATTGTAACTTTTATGTACTTTGTTGTTTAGAGATGAAATATCTATGTTGTACACTTCATGGAGTAGAATAGGATAGCTGTCCCTCTCGCCTCCAGCTCTTAAGTAATGATTTCTAGCACTTGTTATTAACCTTTGTTTCATTCATTCCTGCGGATTTCATCCTTTCAGGCAAACTGCCAACATTTTCAGCGAGAACATTCCTGAATACACACAGACTGCAAAGGAGCAGTTTATATCTTACTGTAACTTCCCTGTAATTTGATGTTGTTATGAAAAGTTTCTATGTATACACTTCATGGAGTAGAATAGGATACCAGTCAATCTCTCCTCCAGCTCTTAAGTCATGATTTCTAGCACTTGTTATTAATCCTTGTTTCATTCAAATTCCTGTGGCTATCAGCCTTTCAGGCAAATAGCGAAGGTTTTCAGTGAGACTGCTCCTTAATCCAAACAGACTCCAAAGGTGCAATTTAATCTTACATTAATTTCTCTGTACTTTGATGTTTAGTGATGAGTTCTCTCTATGTTGTATACTTCATGGAGTAAAATAGGATAGTTCTCCATCTCAACTCCACCTCCTAAATCATGGTTTGTAGCATTTCATATTAAACATTGTTTCATTCAATTCCTGCAGATTTTGGTCTCTCAGTCAAACCGCCAGTTTTCAGAGATTATGCTCCTGAATGGAAACAGACTCCAAGGAGCAGTTTATATATTACTTAAATTACATGTACTTTGATGGTTAGAGATGAAAACTCACTATGCTGTGCACATCATGGAGTAGAATAGGGTAGCTCGCCTACTCACCTCCAGCTCTTAAGTCATGTTTTCCAGCACTGTTACTAACCCTTGTTTCATTCATTCCTGCATATTTCGGCTTTCAGGCGAACTGCCATCTTTTTCGCGAGAATGCTCTTGCATCCAACAGACTCCAAAGGAGCAGTATATCTTTCTGTAACTGCCCTATATTTTGATGTTTAGAGATGAAAGCTCTCTATGTTGTACACTTCATGGAGTAAAATAGGATACCAGGCAATCTCTCGTCCAGCTCTTAAGTCATGATTTGAAGCACTTGTTATTATCCCTTGTTTTATTCAAATTCCTGCAGATTTCCACCTTTCAGGCAAAGAACAGCTTTATCAGTGAGATGCTCCTGAATCCAATCAACTCAAAAGGAGCAGAATATATCTTACTGTAACTTCTCTGAACTTTGATATTAAGAGATGAAATCTCTATGTTGTATATTTCATGGATTAGAATAAGATAGCTGTCAATCTCACCTCCAGCTCTTAAGTCATGATTTCTAGCACTCTTTATTAACCCTTGTATCATTCATTCCTGTGGATTTCGGCCTTTCATGTGAACCGCCTGTGTTTTTAGCGAGAATGTTCCTGAATCCAAACAGACTCCAAAGAGCAGTTTATATCTTACTTAATTTCTCCATACTTTAATATTTAGTAATGAAATGTCTCTATGTTGTACACTTCATGGAGTAGAGTAGGATAGTTGTCCAAGTCACTTCCAAGTCTTAAGTCATGATTTCTAGCACTTGAATTTAACCTATGTTTCATTCAAATTCCTGCGGATTTTTGGCCTTTAATGCGAACTTCCAGAGTTGTCAGGAAGAACTGTCCTGATTCCAGACTCCATTGAGCAGTTTATATCTTTCAGTAACTTCTCTGTACTTTGATGTTTAGAGATGAAATATCTTTATGTTTTACACTTCATGGAGCAGAATAGAAGAGCTGTCCATCTTACTACCAGCTCTTAGGTCATGATTTCTAGCAATTCTTTTTAACCCTTGTTTCATTCAAATTCCTGTGGATTATGGTCTCTCAGGAGAAATGCCAGTGTTCTCAGTGAGAGCGCTCCTGAATCCAAACAAATTCCAAAGGAGCAGTTTATATCTTACTGTAACTCTCTGTACTTTGTTGTTTAGAGATGAAATTTGTCTATGTTGTACACTTCATGGAGTAGAATAGGATACCAGTCAATCTCTCCTCCAGGTCTTAAGTCATGATTTCTAACCCTTGATTTTAAACTTTGTTTCATTCAAATTAGCATTGTCGGCCTTTAAGGTGAACTTCCAGCTATTTCAGCCAGAAAGCTCCTGAATGAAAACACACTCCAAATTGCTGTTTATATCTTTCTTAACTTTTCTGTACTTTGATGTTTAGAGATCCAATCTCTCTATGTTGTACACTTTATGGAGTAGAATATGATACCAGTGAATCTCACCTCCAGTTCTTAAGTCATGATTTCTAGCACTTGTTGTTAATGCTTGTTTCATTCAAATTCCTGTGTATTTAGGCTTTTCAGGCTAATTGGTTTGTTTGCAGTGAGAACGCTACTGAATCCAATCAGACTCTATAGGGTGAAGTTTATATCTTACTGTAATTTCACTGTACTTTGATATTTAGAGATGAAATCTCTCTATGTTGTATGCTTCATGGAGTAGAATAGGATATAAGTCCATCTCACATCCAGGTCTTAAGTCATGATTTCTAGCACTTGTTTTTAACTGTCGTTTCATTCAAATTCCTGCTGTGTTGGCCTTTAAGTGACCTTCCAGCATTTTCAGTCAGAACCCTCATGAATCCAAACATAGTCCAAAGGAGCTGTTTATATTTTTCTTAACATTTCTGTGATATGATGTTTGGAGATGAAATCTCTCTATGTTGTACACTTCATGGAGTAGAAAAGGATACCATCAATCTCACTTCCAGCTCTTAAGTCATATTTCTACCACTTGTTATTAACCCTTGTGTCATTCAAATTCATGCGGATTTAGGCATTGCAGGTGAACTGGCAGCATTTTCAGCGAGAATGCTATTGAATCCAAACAGACACCAAAGGGTGCATTTTATTTCTTACTGTAAGTTTTCTGTACGGATGTTTAGAGATGAAATCACTATGTTGTACACTTCATGCAGTAGAATAGTATATAAGTCTGTCTTACCTCCAGGTTTCAGTCATGATTTCTAGCAGTTGTTATTAACCCTTGTTTCATTCAAATTCCTCCGAATTTTGGCCTTTCAGGTGAACAGCCATTGTTTTCTGTGAGAAAAGTCCTGAATCCAATCAGACTCCAAAGGAACATTATCTTACTGTAACTTTTCTGTACTTTGATATTTAGAGATGAAATCTCCCGATGTTGTACACTTTATGGAGCAGAGTAGGATACCAGTAAATCTCACCTCCAGCTCTTAAGTTTCACGATTTCCAGCACCTCTTAGAAAATCTTTTTTCATTCAAAATCCTGCGAATTTCAGCCATTCAGGCAAACTGCCAGCATTTTCAGCAAGAATGCTCCTGAATGCAAATAGACACCAAAGGTACAGTTTATATATTAGTATAACTTCCCTGTACTTTGATGTTTAGAGATGAAATCTCTATATGTTGTAAACTTCATGGCGTAGAATAGGATATAAGTCCATCTCACCTCCAGGTCTTAAGTCATGATTTTAGCTCTTGTTATTAACCTTTGTTTCATTCAATATCATCCATATTTTGGCCTTTACAGCGAACTACAGGCAGTTTCAGCCAGAATGCTCCTGAATCAAAAAAAGACTCCAAAGGAGCTGTTTATATCTTACTTAACTTTTGTGTACTTTCATGTTTAGAGATGAAATCTCTCTATGTGGTACACTTCAAGGAGTAGAGTAGAATACCAGTCAATCTCACCTCCTGCTCTTGCGTCATGACTTGTAGCACTTGTTATTAACCCTTGCTTCATTCAAAATCCTGCAGATGTCATCCTTTCTAGTGAACTGCCAGCTTTTTCAGTGACAATGCTCCTGATCCAAACAGACTCCAAAGGAGCTATTTATATCTTACTTAGCTTTTCTGTGCTTTGATGTTTAGAGATGAAATCTCTATATGTTGTACACTTCATGGATTAGAATAAGATATGAATCCATATCACCTCTAGGTTTTAAGTCATGGTTGCTAGCACTTGTTATTAACCCTTGATTCATTCAAATTCCTGCAAATATCAGCCTTTAAGGTGTACTGCAAGAATTGTCAGCAAGAATGCTCCTGAATCAAGCAGACTCCAAAGGAGCATATATATCTTACTGTAATTTCCCTATACTTGATATTTAGAGATGAAATCTCTCTATGTTTTACACTTCATGGAGTAGAACTGGATATAAGTCCATCTCACCTCCAGGTCTTAAGTCAAGATTTCTAGCACTTGTTATTGACCCTTGTTTCATTCAAATTCCTGCATTTGTCGGCCTTTAAGGTGAACTACCAGCTTTTTCAGCCAGAACGCTCCTGAATCCAAACAGACTCCAAAGGAGCTCTTTTTATCTCATTTAACTTTTCTGTACTTTGAGTTTACAGATGAAATCTCTCTATGTTGTATACTTCGTGGAATAGAATTGTATACCAATCAATCTCACCTCCTGCTCCTATCATAATTTCTAGCACTTGTTATTAACCTTTGTTTCATTAATTGCTGTGGATTTAGGCCTTCAGGCAAACTGCCAGCGTTTTCAGCAAGAATGCTATGAAACCAAACAGACTCCAAGGAGCAGTTTATATCTTACCTAACTTCTCTGTACTTTGATGTTTAAAGATGATATCTGTCTATGTTGTACATATCATGGAATAGAATAGGATAGCTGTCCATCTCACCTATTACTCTTAAGGCATGATTTCTAGACTTGTTATTAACCCTTGTTTCATTCAAATTCCTGTGGACTTCAGCCTTTCAGGTGAGCAGCCAGTGTTTTTAGCAAGAATGCTCCTGATTCCAAACAGATTCCAAAGAGCAGTTTATATGTTACTGTAACTCCTCTGTACTTTGATGTTTAGAGATGAAATCTCTCTATGTTGTACACTTCATGGAGTAGATTAGGATACATTTCCCATCTCACCTCCAGCTCTTAAGTCATGATTTCAAGAACTGTTATTAACCTTTTTTTCATTCAAATTCCTTCAGATTTTGACTTCAGGCAAACTGACAGCCTTTTCAGTGAGAATGATACTCAATCCAAACAGACTCCAAAGGAGCAGTTTATAAATGTTGTACCTTCTGCTTTTCATGTTTAGATATCAAATCTCTCTATGTTGTATACTTCATGGAGTAGAATAGTTAGCAGTCAATCTCACCTCCAGCTCTTAAGTCATAATTTCTAGCACTTGTTATTAACCCTTGCTTCATTCAAATTCTTCAGCTATCGGCCTTTCAGGTGAACTGCCAGCATTTAACAACAATCCTCCAGAATCCAAACAGAATCCAAAGGAGCATATAGATATAGATATAGATATAGATATATAGATATAGATATATAGATATAGATATAGATATAGATATAGATATAGATATAGATATAGATATAGATATAGATATAGATATGCTCCTTTATATATATATGATATATATATCTTACTGTAAATTCTCTGTCCTTTGCTTTTCAGAGATGAAATCTCGCTATGTTGTACAATTGATGGAGTAAAACAGGATACCTGTCCATCTCACCTCCAGCTCTTAAGTGTCACAATTTCTAGCACTTCTTAAAAACTCTCGTTTTCATTCAAAGTACTGCGGATTTTGGCTTTTCATCCGAACTGCCAGTCTTTTCAGCAAGAACTCTCCTGAATCCAAAAATACTCCAAAGGAGCAGTTTATATCTTAATATAACTTATCTGTACTTTGATTTTTAGAACAGGATATAGGTCAATCTCTCATCCAGGTCTTAAGTCATGATTTCTACCACTTGTTATCAACCCTTGTTTCATTCAAATTCCTGCTGTATTTTGGCATTTCAGATGAACTTCCAGCATTATCAGCGAGTACACTACTGATTCCAAACAGACTCCAAAGGAGCATTATATATCTTACTGTAACTTCTGTGTACTTTGATGTTTAAAAATGAAATCTATGTTGTACATTTCATGGAGTAGAATAGTATAGCCTCCATTAACTCCAGATCTTAAGTCATGATTTCTAGCACTTGTTATTAACCCTTGTTTCAATCAAATTCCTCCGGCTGTCGGCCTTTAAGGTGACCAACCAGTGTTATCAGGGAGAACGCTCCTGAATCCAAACAGACTACAAAGGAGCACATATATTACTGTAACTTTTCTATAGTTTGATATTTAGTGATGAAATCTCTCTATGTTGTACACTTCATGGAATAGAGTAGGATATAAGTCCATCTCACCTCCTGCTCTTAAATCATGATTTCTAGCACTTATTATTAACCTGTTTCATTCAAATTCTTGTGGATTTCAGCCCTTAAGGTGAACTTAAGGTGAACAGCATATCAGCAAGATCAATTCTGATTCCAAAAAGACTCCAAAGGAGCAGTTTATATCTTTTGTAACTCTCCTTTAATGATGTTTAGAGATGAAATCTCTCTATGTTTTACACTTCATGGAGTAGAGCAGGATACCTGTCAATCTCACCTGCAGGTCTTAAGTCATGATTTCTAACACTTCAATGTCATGTCCAGTTCTTAAGTTTCATGATTTTTCACACATTTTAGTAAACCTTGATTTCATTCACAATTCTGCGGATTTTGGCCTTTCAGGTGAACTCCCAGCATTTTCAGCAAGAACTCTCCTGAATCCAAATTGATACCTAAAGAGCAGTTTATATTATACTGTAACTTCTCTGTACATTGATGTTTAGAGATAAAATCTCTCTATGTTTTACAATTGATCGAGTAGAATGATATACTGTCCATCTATCCACTGCTCTTAAATTTCATGATGTCTAGCACTTTTTGAAAACCCTTCATTTCATTCAAAATCCTGCTGGTTTTGGCCTCTTGGGCTAACTGCCAAGTTTTCAGCAAAAATGCTCCTGAAACTCAGCAGATTCCAAAGGAACAGTTTATAAATTACTTTAAATGTCTGTACGTTGGTGTTTAGAGATGAAATTCTCTGTTGTACATTCATCGAGTAGAATAAGGTAGCTGTCTATCTCAACTCCTGGTCTTATGTTTCATGATTTACCACACTTCTTAAAAGCCTTGTTGTCATTCAAAATCCTGTGGACCTCGGCCTGTCAGGTGAACTACCTGTGTTTTCAGTTAGACAATGCGCCTGAATTACAAAAAGACTACAAAGGAGCAGATTCAATCTTTCAGTAACTTCTCTGTACTTTGATGATAGAAATGAAATCTCTCTATGTAGTACAACTCATGGAATAGAATAGGATACCCGTCTATTGCACCATCAGCTCTTAAGTTTCATGACTTCTAGCACTTCTTAGAAACCACTCTTTTCATTCAAAATCCTGTGGTTTTCTGCCTTTTAGGCGACATGCGAGCATTTTCAGTGAGAACGCTCATGAACCCAAAAAGACTCCAAAGGAGCAGTATATACCTTAATGTAACTTCACTGTACTTTGATGTTTAGAGATGAAATCTCTCTATGTTGTATAGTTCATCGAGTAGAATATGATAGATGTCCATCTTACCACCAACTCTTAACTTTCAAGATTTTTCTCACTTCTTAATACCGTTGTTTTCATTCAACTTCCTTTGGATTTCGTCCTTTCAGGCGAACTGCAGGCATTTTCAGCTGAACTCTCCTGAATCACAAACAGACTCCAAATGATCAGTTCATATATTATTGTAATATCTCTGTACTTTGATGGTTAGAGTAGAAATCTCTCTGTTGTACACCTCATGGAGTAGAATAGGATACCAGTCCTATTAAGTTTCATGATTTCTAGCTCTTCTTAGAAACCCTTGTTTTCGTTGAAAATCCTGTGGATTTCGGACTTTCATGTGAACTGTGAGCATTTTCAGCAAGAACACTCCTGTATCCAAACATACTCCAAAGGAACATTTTATATCTTACTGTAATTCTCTGTATGTTGATATTTAGAGATGAAATCTCTGTATGTTGTACAATTCATCAAATAGAATAGGATGGCTGTCCAACTTATCTGCAGCTCTTAAGTTTCGTATTCTCTTGCATTTCTTAGAAACACTTGTTCTCATTCAAAATTCTGAGGATTTTGTATTTTCAGGTGAACAGCCCATGTTTTCAGCTGAACTCTCCTGAATTACAGACGCCAAAGGAGCAGTATATTTCTTCTGTAACTTCTCTGTACTTTGATGTTTAGAGATGAAATCTCTCTATGTTGTACACTTAATGGAATAGAATATGATACCAGTCCATCTCACCTCCAGCTCTTAAGTTTCATCATTTCTAGCACATTTTGGAAACCATTGCTTTCATTCAAAATCCTGTGGGTTTGGCTTTTTAGGTGAACTGCCAGCAATTTTTATGAAAACGCTCCTGAATCCAAGCAGATAACAAAGGAGCAGTTTATAACTACTGTAAATTCTCTGTACTTTGATGTTTAGTGATGAATTCTCTCTAAGTTGTTCTCCACATGGAGCAAATAGGACACCAGTCCATCTTCTCTGACCTCTTAAGTTTCATGATTTCTAGCACTACTTACAAACCATTGTTTCATTCAAAATCCTGTGGATTTCGGCCTCCTAGGCTAACTGCCAGCATTTTCAGCGAGAGTGCTCCTGAATCGATACAGACTCCAAAGGAGCAGTTTATATCTTACTGTAACTTCTCTGTACTTTGATCTTTAGAGATGAAATCTCTCTATATCATAAAGTTCATCGAGTAGAATGATATACTTTCCATCTCACATCCAGGTCTTAAGTTTCATTATTTCTAGCACTCCTTGATACCCTTGTTTTCATTTAAAATTCTGCGGATTTGGCCTTTAGGCAATCTGCCTGCGTTTTCAGCTGAACGGAACTCTCTTGAATCCAAGTAGACTCCTAGGAGCAGTTTATATCTTACTGTAACTTCTCTGTCCTTTGACGATAGGAGATGAAATCTCTCTATTTTGTACACTTCATGGAGTAGACAATGATACCAGTCCATCTCACCACCAGCTCTAAAGTTTAATGATTTCGATCACTTCTTAGTAACTCTTGTTTTCATTCAAAATCCTGCGGATTTTGGCCTTTCAGGCAATCTGCCATCATTTTCATTAGCGCTCCAGAATCCAAGCAGATTCCAAATGAACAGTTTACATCTTACTGTAACTTCTCTCTACTTGAATGTTTAGAGATGAAATCTCTCTATGTTGTATGCTTTATGCAGCAGATTAAGGTGCCAGTCCATATCACCTCCAAGTCTTAAGTTCCATATTTCTAGAACTTCTTCGAAACCCTTCTTTTCATTCAAAAACCTGAGGATTTCATACTGTCAGGGGAACTGCTTGCACTTTCAGTGAGATCATTCCTGAATTACAAAAACACTACACAGGAGCAATTTATATCTTACTGTAACTTCATGTACTTTGATATTTAGTGATGAAATTTCTCTATGTTGTACACCTATGGAGTAGAACAGTTTACGAGTCCATAAAAACTCAGTTCTTAAGTTTCATGATTTCTAGCACTTCTTAGAACACTTGTTTCCATTCAAAATCCTGCCAATTTTGACCTCTCAGGTGAAGTGTGATTGTTTTCAGTGAGAGCACTCCTGAATCCAAGGAGACTCCAAAGAGCAGTTTATATTTTATTGTAGCTTCTCTGTAATTTAATGTTTAGAGATAAAATTTCTGTATGTTTAACACCTCATGGTGTAGAATAGGACACCAGTGCATTGCAACATCAGCTCTTAAGTTTCATGATTTTGAGCTCTTTTTAGAAATCCTTGTTTTCATTTCAACTCCTGCAGATTTAGGCCTCTTAGGTGAACTGCCTAAGTTTTCAGCTGAATGCTCCTAATAACAAACAGACTCCAAAGGAAGAGTTTATATCTTACTGTAACTTCTTAGTACTTTGATATTGAGAGATGAAATCTCTCTGTCTTGTACACTTAATGACTAGATTAGGGTACCACTCCATCTCACATCCAGCTATTAAGATTCATGATTTCTAACACTTCTTAGTAACCATTGTTTTCATTCAAAATCGTGAGGATTTCAGGTTCTCAGGCAAATTACCAGCTTTTGCAGTGAGAATGTTCCTGAATCCAATCAGACTCCAAAGGAGCAGTTTATGTCTTACTGTAACTTCTCTGTACTTTGATGTTTAGAGATGAAATCTTTCTATGTTGTGCACTTCATGGAGTAGAATAGTATAAATATCCATCTCATCTCTAGCTCTTAAGTCATATCTAGCACTTGTTATTTAACATTGCTTCATTCATTCCTGCAGATTTTGACCTCCCAGGAAAACTGCCAGTGTTTTCAGAAAGAATACTCCTGAATCCAAACATACTTCAAAGGAGCAGTTTATATCTTACTTAAATAATTGGACTTTGATGTTTAGAAATTAAATCTCTCTGTGTTGTACACTTCATGTTGTAGAATAAGATATAATTCAATATCTTCTCTAGCTCTTAAGTCATTATTTCTAGCACTTGTTATTAACCCTGCTTCATTCAAATTCCTGAGGAAATCAGACTTTAAGGTGAACTGCCAGTGTTTTCAGCGAGAACCCTTGAACCCAAACAGATTCTGAAGGAGCATTTTATATCTTATTGTAACTTCTCTGTACTTTGATATTTAGAGATGAAATCTCCCTATGTTGTATACATTGTGGAGTAGAACAGGATAGCTGTCCGTTTCATCTACAGCTCTTAAGTCATGGTTTCTAGCACTTCTTATTATCCCTTGTTTCATTCAAATTCCTGCGGATTACGGTCTCTCAGGGGAAATGCAACCATTTTCAGTGAGAACGCTTCTGAATCCAAACATATTCCAAAGTAGCGGTTTATAGCTTACTGTAACTTCCTTGAATTTTGATGCTTTGCCATAATATATTTCTATGCTGTTCACTTCATGGAGTATAATAGGATACCAGTCAATCACTCCGCCAGCTAGTAAGTCATGATTTCTAGTGCTTGTTATTAACTCTTGTTTCATTCAAATTCCTGTGGATATCAGCCTTCCAGGCAAACAGCCATTGTTTCACTTGAAAGTGCTCCTGGATCCAAACAGTCTCCAAAGGAGCAGTTTATATCTTACTGTAACTTCTCTGAACTTTGATGTTTAGAAATGAAATCTCTCTATAGTTTACACTTCTGGAGCATAATAGAATAGCCATCCATCTCACCTCCAGCTCATAAGTCATGATTTCTAGCTCTTATTAACCCTTGTTTCATTCAAATTCCTGCGGATTTCCGTGTCTAAGATGAAATGTCAGCGTTTTCTGCAAGGACGCTCCTGAATCCAAACAGACGCCAAAGGAACAGTTTATATCTTACTGTAAATTCTCTGTACTTTGCTGTTTAGAAATGAAATCACACTATGTTGTAAACTCCATGGAGCAGAATAGGATAGCTGTCCATCTCACCTCTGGCACTTAAGTCATGGTTTCTGTACTTGTTATTAATGTTTGTTTCACTCAAATAACTGCAGAATTGGTCCTTAGAGGTGAACTGCCAGTGTTTTCACTGAGAAGGCTCCTGATTCCAAACAGACTCCAAAGGAGCAGTTTATACCTCACAGCAACTTTTCTATACTTTGATATTTAGAGGTGAAATCTCTCTATGTTGTACACTTCATGGAGTAGAATAGGATACCAGTCATAGTCACCTCCCTCTCTTAAGTTTCATGATATGCAACACTTCTTAGAAAACCTTGTTTTCATTCAAAAACTGAGGATTTCAGTCTTTTAGGCGAACTGCTAGCATTTTCAGTGAGAATGCTCCTGAATCCAAACAGACTCCAAAGTAGTAGTTTATATCTTACGGTAACTCCTCTGTACTTTGATGTTTAGAGATGAAATCTCACTATGTTGCACACTTCATGGAGTAGAATCGGATATAAAACCATCTCACCCCCGGGTCTTAAGTAATGATTTCTGGTACTTGTTATTAACCTTTGTTTCATTCAAAATACTGCAGATTTCAGTCTTTAAGGTGAACTGCCAGCTTTTTCAGCAAGAACGCCCCTGATACCAAACAGACTCCGTGGAGTATTTTATATTTTATTGTAACTTCTATGTACTTTGTTGTTTAGGGATGAAATATCTCTATATTGTACACTTCATGGATTAGAATTAATATAAGTCCATCTCACCTCTAAGTCTTAAGTCATAATTTCTAGCACTTGATATAACCCTTGTTTCATTCAAATTCCTGCGGATTTTGGCCTCAGGCAAACTGCCATCATGTTCAGGGAGAATGCTCCTGAATCTAAACAGACTCCAAAGGAGCAGATTATATCATACAGTAACATCTCTGTCGTTTGATGTTTAGAATAAAATCTGTCTAGGTTGCACACTTATGGGGTAGAATAGAATATAAGTCCATCTCACCTCCAGCTCTTAAGACATGATTTCTAGTACCTGTTATTAAGCCATGTTTCATTCAAATTCCTGCATACTTCAGCCTCAGCAATGTGCCTCCTTTTCAGAGAGACAGAGAGCTCCTGATTCCAAATAGACTCCATTGGAGCAGTTCATGTCCTATTGTAACATCTCTGTACTTTGATGATTAGATGAAATCTCTCTATGTTGTACACTTCATGGAGAAGTGTAGGATATAATTCCATCACACCTCCAGCTCTTAAGTAATGATTTCTACTACTTTTTATTAACCTTTGTTTCACTAAATTCCTGCAGATTTCGGCATTTCATGTGAAATGCCAGATTTTTCAGTGAGAATGCTACTGAATTCAAAAAGACTCCATAGGAGCATTTATATCTTTCTGTAACTTTTCTGTTCTTTGATATGTAGACATGAAATCTCGCTATGTTGACACTTCATGGAGTAGAATAGAATACCTGTCATTCATACCTGTGGCTCTTAATTTTCGCGATTTCCAGCAGTTCTTAGAAAATCTTGTTTTCATTCAAAATCCTGGGGATTTTAGCCTTTCAGGTGAAATGCTAGTGTTTTCAGCAAGAAGGGTGTTGAATCAAAACAGACTCCAAAGGAGCTCTTTGTATCTTACTTAAATTTTCTCTACTTTGATGTTTAGAGATGAAATCTCTCTATGTTGTACACTTCATGATGTTGAATAGGATATAAGTCCATCTCATCTCCATGTTTTAAGTCATTATTTTTGCACTTGTTATTAATAATTGTTTCATTTGATTCCTGCGGTTTCCGGTCTTAGAGGAGAACTGATATTGTTTTCACAAGAATGCTGCTGAATCCAAACATACTCCAAAGGAACTGTTTATATCTTATTTAACTTCTCTGTACTTTGATGTTTAGATATGTAATCTATGTTACAAACTTCATGCAGTAGAATGGGATATAAGTCCATCTCACCTCCAGCTCTTAATTTATGATTTCTAGCACTTGTCATTAACCCTTGTTTCATTCAATTCCTGTAGATTTCAGCCTTTAAGGTGTACTGCCAGAGTTTTCAGCAAGAACGCTCTTGAATCCAAAAAGACTCCAAAGGAGATGTCATATCTTACTTAACTTTTCTATACTTTCATGTTTAGAGATGAAATCACTCTATTTTGTAAACTTCATAGAATAGAATAAAATATATGTCCATCTCACCTCCAGCTTAAGTCATGATTTCTAGCACTTGTTATTAACGTTTGTTTCATTCAAATTCCTACAGATTTCAGCCTCAGGGAAAAAGCCAGCTTTTTCAGTGAGAAAGCTTCTGAATTCAAACAGACTCCAAAGGAGCAGTTTATATCTTACTGTAACTTCTCATTGTTTGATGTTAAGAATGAAATCTATGTTTTACACCTCATGTGTAGAGAGGATATAAGTCTGTCCCACCTACAGGTATTAAGTCATGATTTGTAGCACTTGTTATTAACACTTGTTTCATTCAAATTCCTGCGGATTTTAGCATTTCAGGCAAACTGGCAGCGTTTTCAGGGAGAACTCTCCTGAATCCAAACAAACTCTGAAGGAGCATTTTATATCTTACTGTATCTTCTCTGTACTTTGATGTTTAGAGATAAAATCTCTCTGTGTTGTAACTTCATGGAGCAGAATAGAATACCAGTCCCTCTCACCACCAGCTTTTAAGTCATGATTTCTAGCACTTCTTATTAAGCCTTGTTTTTTATTTTACTGAGTATTCCACTTCAGGCAAACTAGCAGCATTTTCAGCAAGAAAGCTCCGGATTCCAAGCAGGCTCCAAAGGAGCAGTTTATATCATACTGTAACTACTCTGCACTTTGATGTGTAGATGAAATCTCTCTCTGTTGTACACTTCATGGAGTAGAATAGGATAGCTGTCCATCTTACCTCCATCTCTTAAGTCATGATTTTAGCACTTGTTATTAACTATTGTTTCATTCAAATTCCTGCAGATTACGGTCTTACAGGTGAACTGCCAGTGTTTTCAGGGAGAACGCTCCTGTATCAAACAGACTCCAAATGATCAGTTTATCTTACTGTAAATTCTCTGTACTTTGCTGTTTAGAGATGAAATCTCTCTATGTTGTACACTTCATGGAGTAGAATAGGATATAGTCCATATCACCTCCAGGTCTTACATCATGATTTCTAGCACTTGTTATTAATCCTTGTTTCATTCAAATTCCTGCGGATTTCAGTCTTTAAGGCGAACTGCAGCATTTTGAGCTAGAACGCTGCTGAATGCAAACAGACTCAAAGGAGCTTTTATATCTTTCTTAACTTTTCTTTACTTTGATGTTTAGAGATGCTATCTCCACGTGTACACCTCTTGGAGTATAATAGAATACCAGTCTATCTCACCTCCTGCTCTTAAATCATGATTTCTAGCACTTCTTATTAAGCCTTGTTTTTTCAAATTCCTGAAGATTTCTACCTAAGGCAAACTGCCAGCATTTTTAACAAAAATGCTCCTGAATCCCAACAGAATCCAAAGAAGCATTTTATATCTTAGTGTAAATTCTCTTTCGTTTGATGTTTAGAGATGAAATCTCTCTATGTTGTACACTTGATGGAGTAGAATAGGATAGCAGTCCATCTCACCTCCAGCTCTTCAGTTTCATGAGCTTCTCTTCAATCCTCCTACTTTGTTTCTCTCTTTTTCTTTCTTGTCCTCTCTATTTCTGTATCCTCAAGTGTGCTGATTTGTTCCTCTGTATCATCTATTCTACAGCCATGGCTTTTCTGTGCATTTTTGAGCACATCAATTGTAAACTTTAAATCTTGATTCTCTTTCAATTTCAATTTTAGGAATTCATTTTCATTCTTTAGTTCATTGATTGGGTTATACATATTGATGCTTTCTTTTTTATATGTTTCTACTTTTCCCTTAGTACATTAAATGATACTATGATATTGTTGTCCTTTTTTCTAATTCTTCTCTTAATTGTTTAAGTGCATTTAACATGTTGATAGTGGAATCCTTCTGATATGCACATCATTTCTTTGATGCTTTCTGGAGATTTCCTTTCTTTGTTGGTGATGGATTATTTCCTGAAGGGCTTGCTTGCATATTTAAAGTTTTTCTCCTTACTGTGTTTTGCTTTCTAACATGTTCTACATATTTAGAAACCATGGATCTTGTGTTGGTCAGCATGTCGATGGGAATATTTTCCAGGTTGAAAGTTAATCTGTATTTTAGTTTAGTAATTTGTGCCGCAAGCACTGGTGAACTCTGGTGGCTAACCTGGGTTTTGGTAGTTGAGTGGGTTCCCAGAGGAACCTGGCTATGGAGGTAGGCTCCCAGGGATGGCAGAGTGGGTGGCATGGTGGTGGGACCCTCCCAGACCCAGGAGCTGCCTTGGTGAACTCAGGCAGCAAACCTGGGTGTCTACCTCCAGCTCTTAAGTATCATGATTTCTTGTACTTCTTAGAAACCTTTATTTCATTCAAAGTCCTGCGGATTGTGGTCCTGCAGGTGAACTTCCTGATTTCTCAGCTTAATGCTCCTGAATTACAAACAGACTCCAAATGAGCAGTTTATATATTACTGTAACATCTCTGTACATTGATGATTACAAATGATATCTCTCTATGTTATACACCGCATGGAGTAGAATAGGACCAGTCAATCACAACCTCAGCTCTAAAGTTTCATGATTTATAGTTCTTCTTAGAAACACTTGTTTTCATTCAAAATCTGTGGATTTTTGGCCTTTCAGCAAAATGCCAGCATTTTAAGCGAGAACGCTCCTGAATCCAAACAGACTCTAAAAGAACAGTTTATATGTTACTGTAATATCTCTATACTTTGAGGGTTAGAGTGGAAATCTCTCTATGTTGTACAGTTCATCGAGTATTATGATATACAGTCCATCTAAACTCCAGGTCATAAGTTTCATGATTTCTAGCACTTCTGCGAAACTCTTGTTTTCATTCAAAGTCCTGCGGATTTCAGCTTTTCAGGTGAACTGCCTGTGTTTTCAGAAGAACTCTCCTGATTTACAGACTCCAAAGAAGCAGTATATATCTTACTGTAACTTCTCTGTACATTGATGTTTAGAGATTAAATCTTTCTATGTTGTACACTTAATGAGTCAAATAGGACATCAAACCTTCTCACCTCCAGCTCATAAGTTTCATGATTTCTAGCACTTCTTACTAACCCTTGTTTTCATTCAAAATCCTGCAGGTTTTGGCCTTTCAGGCGAACTACCAGTGTTTTCCGAAGATGTTCCTGAATCCAAGCAGATTTCAAAGGAGCAGATTATAACTTACTGTAAATTCTCTATACTTTGATGTTTAGAGATGAAATCTATGTTGTACAGTTCATCGATTAGAATGATATAGCTGTCCATCTCACTGCCAGGTCTTATTTCATGATTCTCGGACTTCTTAGAAACCCTTGTTTTCATTCAATCCTGCGGATGTTGGCCTGTCAAGCTAACTGCCTTTTTTTTTTTCAGGGAGAATGCTCTTGAATTATAAAAAGATTACAGAGGAGCAGTTTATATCTTACTGTAACTTCTCTGTACTTTGAAGTTTAGAGATGAAATCTCTCTATGTTTTACACTTCATGGAGAGAATAGGATACCAGTCCATCTCACCTCCAGCTCTTAAATTTCATGATTGCTAGCAGTTTTTTAAAACCATTGTTGTCATTCAAATCCTGTGGATTTCATCCTTTCAGCAAACTGCCAGCGTTGACAAAGAGAATGCTCCTGAATCCAAAAGATTCAAAGGAGCAGTTTATATCTTACTGTAACATCTCTGTACTTTATGTTAAAGATGAAATCTCTCTATGCTGTACAGTTCAGTGAGTAGAATAAGATAGCTGTCCATATCATGTCCAGAGCTTAAGTTTCATGAATTCTAGCACATCTTGGAAAACCTTGTTTTCATTAAAAATTCTGAGGATTTAGACCTTTCAAGCGAATTGCCTGTGTTTTAAGTGAGAACACTCCTGAATCCAAACAGATTCCAAAGGAGTAGCTTATAAGTTACAGTAAATTCTCTGTACTTTGATGTTTAGTGATGAAATATCTCTTAGTTGTACACCTCATGGACTAGAATAGGATATCAGTCAATCTCAACTCCAGGTCTTAAGTATCATCATTTCTAGCTCTTCTTAGCAACCCTTGTTTTCACTCAAAATCCTGCATATTTTGGCCTTTCAGACAAACTGCCAGCATTTTCAGCGACAATGCTCCTGAATTCAAGGAGACTCCAAAGGTGCAATTTATAACTTACAGTAGCTTCTATGTACTTTCATGTTTAGAAATGAAATCTCTCTATATTTTGCAGTTAATGGAGTAGAATAGGACACCAGTCCATCTCACCTCCAGCTCTTAAGTTTCATACTAGAAAGTTTCATGATTTCTAGTACTTCTTAGTAACCCTTGTTTTCATGCAAAATCCTGTGGATTTGGCCTGTCAGGCAAGCTGCCTGCGTTTTCAGAGAGAACAGTCTTGAATCCAAACAGATTCCAAAGGAACAGTTATATCTTACTGTAACTTCTATGTACTTTGATGTTTAGAGATATAATCTATGTTTAACAGTTGACCGAGTACAATAGGATACCAGTTCATCTCATCTCCAGCGCTTTACTTTCATGGTTTCTAGCACTTTTGGAAACTATTGTTTACATTCAAAATCCTGCGGAACTGCCTGCGTTTCCAGCAAGAACACTACTGAATCCAAGGTGACTTCAAAGGAGCAGTTTATACCTTACTGTAACTTCTCTGTACTTTGATGTTTAGAGATGAAATCTCTCTATTTTGTACATTTCATGGAGTAGAATAGGATAGCAGTCTAAAACCTCCAGAATTATTTTACGATTTCTAGCACTAGTTAGAAACACTTTTTTCATTCAAAATAGTGGATTTTGGCCTTTCAGATGAAATGCCAGCATTTTCACTTAGTACACTCCTGTATTCAAACACTCTCCAAAGGAGGAGTTTATAACTTACAGTAACATCTCTGTATTTTGATGTTTAGAGATGAAATCTCTCTATTTTGTACACTTCATGGAGTGGTTTAGGATGTCAGTCCATCTGACATCCAGCTCTTAAGTTTCATGATTTCTAGCTCTTTTTGGAAACCATTGTTTTCATTAAAAATCCTGCTGATTTTGGCCTTTCAGGCGATCTGCCTGCATTTTCAGCTGAAATCTCCTGAACTACAAACAGACTTTAAAGGAACAGTATATATCTTACTGTAACTTCCTGCACTTTGATGATTAGAGATGAAATCTCTCTATGTTGTACACCTCATGGAGTAGAATAGGATACCCGTCCATCGCACCCTCAATTCTTAATTTTCATTATTTCTAGCTCTTCTTAGAAACCCTTGTTTTCAATTTAGGTGAACCATTTTCAGCTGAACTCACCTAAATTACAGTCTCCAAAGGAGCAATTTATACTTCACTGTAACTTTTCTGTACTATGATGTTTAGAGATCAACTCTCTATTTTGTACAGTTCATGGAGTTGAATAGTATATCAGTTCATCTCACCTCCAGCTCTTAAGTTTCATGATCTCTAGCACTTTTTGGAAACCCTTGCTTTCATTCAAAATCCTGCAGGCTTTTGCCTTACATGCGAACTGCCAGCATTTTCAGTGAAAATGCTCCTGAATCCAAGTAGATTCCAAAGGAGCAGTTTATATTTTATTGTAAATTCTCTGAACTTTGTGTTTAGAGATGAAATCTCTCTATGTTGTACACTTCATGGAGTGGAATAGAATACCAGTCCATCTCATCTCCAGCTCTTAAGTTTCATGATTTCTCGCACTTCTAAGAAACCCTTTGTTTAATTCTAAATCCTGCATTTTTTGGCCTTTCATGTGAACTGCCTGTGTATTCAGCTGAACTCTCCTAAATTACAGACTCCAAAGTAGCAGTTTATATCTTATTGTAACTTCTCTGTACTTTGATATTTAGAGATGAAATCTGTTTTATACCTCATGGAGTCAAATAGCATTCCAGTTCATCTCACCTGCAGCTCTTAAGTTTTATGATTTCTAGCAGTTTTGAAAACCCTTGTTTTCATTCAAAATCCTGTGGATTTTGGCCTTTCAAGTCAAATGCCAGCACTTTCAGCAAGAATGTTCCTGAATCCAAGCAGACTCCAAAGGAGCAGTTTATAAATTATTGTAAATTCTCTACTTTGCTACAGAGTACAGAATGAACTCTATGTTGTTCATTTCATGGAGTTGAATAGGATACCAGTTCATCTCATCTCCAGCTCTTAAATTTCATGATTTCTAGCCCTCTTTGGAAATCCTTGTTTTCATTCAAAATCCTGTGGCTTTCGGCCTTTCAGGGGAAATTACCAGCGTTTTCAGCAAGAGTGCTACTGAATCCAAGCAGACTCCAAATGAGCAGTTTATAACTTACTGTAAATTCTCTATACTTTGGTGTTTAGAGATGCTATGCTGTACAATCATCGAGTAGAATAAAATAGGTGACCATCTCACCTCAGCTCTTAAATTTCATGATTTCTACCTCTTCTTAGAAACCCTTTTTTTCCCTTCAATATCCTGTGGATTTCAGCCTTTCAGGAGAACTGCCTAAATTTTCAGTGAGAACACGCCTGAATCCAAACAGATTCCAAGGAAGCTGTTTATATCTTACTGTAACTTCCTGTACATTGATGTTTAGAGATGAATCTCTCTATATTGTACATTTGATCAAGTAGAATAAGATAGCTCTCCACCTCACCTCCAACTCGTAAGTTTCATTATATCTTGCACTTCTTAGAAATCCTTGTTTTCATTCAAAATCCTGCAGATATTGGCCTTTCAGGCGAACTGCCTGCATTTTCAACAGAATTCTCCCCAATTACAGACTCCAAAGGAGCAGTTTATATCTTATTGCAACTTCATGTAATTCGATGTTTAGAGATGAAATCATTCTATCTTGTACACTTCATGGAGTTTAATATGATACCAGTTCAGGACACCTCCAGCTCTTCATTTTCATGATTTCTAGCACTTTTTAAACAACCTGGTTTTCATTCAAGATCCTGCAGATTTCGTCATTTCAGGCAAACTGTAGACTTTTCAGTGCCAATGCTTCTGGTCCAAGGAGACTCCAAAGGAGCAGTTTATAACTTACTGTAACTTCTCTGTACTTTGATCTTTAGAGATGAAATCTCTGTATGTTGTACACTTCATGGAGTTGAGTAGGATACCAGTACATCACACCTCCAGTTCTCGTTTCTTGATTTATCCACTTTCAGAAACCCTTGTTTTAATTCAAAATCCTGTGGATTTAATCCTGTGGATTTAAACACTGCCAGTGTTTTCATCAAGAATGCTCCTGAATCCAAACAAAATCCAAAGGAGCAGTTTATATCTTACTGTAACTTCTCTGTACTTTGATGTTTAGAGATGAAAAATCTCTATGTTGCACATTCATCAAGTAGAATAAGATAGCTGTCCATCTCTCCTCTATCTCTTAACTTTCATGATTTCTGGAAATTCTTAGAAACCCTTGTTTTCAATCAAAATCCTGCGGATTTTAGCATTTCAGGTGAACTGCATGCATTTTCAGCTGAACTCCTTAAATTACGAACAGACCCCAAAGGACCAGTTTACATCTTACTGTAACGCTCTGTACTTTGATGTTTAGAGATGAAACCTCTCAATGTTGTACACTTCATGGAGTCGAATAGGATATCAGTCCATCTCACCTCCAGCTTTTAGTTTCATGATTTCTCACACTTTTTAGAAACCCTTGCTTTCATTCAAATTATGCAGGTTTTGGCCTTTCAGGCGAACTACCAGTGTTTTAAGCAAAAATATTCCTGAATCCGAGCATATTCCAAAGGACCAATTAATAAGTTACTGTAAATTCTCTGTAGGTGTTTAGAGATGAAATCTCTCTATGTTGTACAGATCGTCGAGTAGAATGAGATAGATGTCCATCTCTACTCTAGGTCTAAAGTTTGATGATTTCTAGGACTTCTTTGAAACCCTTGTTTTCTTTCAAAATTCTGCAGATTTTGGCCTGTCAGGCAACTAACTGTGTTTTCAGCGAGAAGGCTCCTGAATAGCAAAATCACTACAAAGGAGCAGGTTATATCTCACAGTAATTCTCTGTACTTTGATGATTAGAGATGAAATCTCTCTATGTTGTACACCTCATGGAGTAAAATAGGATACCTGTCATTGCACCCTCAGCTCTTAATTTTCATGATTTTTAGCTCTTCTAGAAACCCTTGTTTTCACTCAAAATCCTGCGTATTTCGGCCTTTCAGGTGAACTGCCTGCATTTTAGCTGAACTCTCCTAAATTACAGATTCCAAAGGAGCAGTTTATATCTTACATAACTTCTCTGTACTTTAATGTTTAGAGATGAAATATCTCTATGTTGTACCCTTCATGGAGTAGAATAGGATACCAGTCAATCTCACCTCCAGTTTTAAGTTATTTTTGAGCACTTGTTATTACCCATTGTCTCGTTCAAATTCCTGTGGATTTCAGCCTTTCAGGTGCTCTGCCAGTGTTTTCAACGAGAATTCTCCTGATTGTAAACAGACGCCAATGGAGCAGTTTATATCTTAATGTAACTTCTCTGTACTTTGATGTTTAGAGATGATATCTATTTTGTACACTTCATGGAGTGAATAGGATATGTCTATCTAACTCCAGGTTAAGGCATAATTTCTAGGACTTGTTATTATCCCTTGTTTCATTGAAATTCCTATGGATAATGGTCTCATGCAAACTGCGATCTTTTCAGGGAGAAAGCTCCTGAATCCAAACAGACTCCAAAGGAGCAGTTTATATAATCTTTAACATCTCTGTTGTTTGATGTTTAGAAATGAAATTTCTCTAGGTTGTACACTTCATGGATTAGAATAGGATATAAGTCCACCTCACCTCCAGCTCTTAAGTCATGATTTCTAGCACTTGTTGTTAACCCTTGTTTCATTCAAATTCCTGCGCTTTTCTTCTTTTTTTAAGTGAACTGCCAGCGTTATCAGCGAGAACGCTCCTGAATCCAAATGGACTCCAAAGGAGCAATTTAAATCTTACTGTACCTTTTCTACACTTAATAGTTAGAGACGAAATCTCTCTTTGTTGTACACTTCATGAAGTAGAATAGGATACCAGTCATTCTCACCTCCCGCTCTTAATTTCACAATTTCCAGCACTTCTTACAAAACCTTTTTTTCATTCAAAAACTGCATATTTCAGCCTTTCAGGTGAACTGCCAGTGTTTTCAGTGAGAATGCTCCTGAATCCAAACATACTCCAACGGAGTAGTTTATATCTTACTGACACTTCTGTGTACTTTGATGTTTAGAGATGAAATCTCTCTATATTGCACAGTTCATGGAATAGAATCGGAAATAAGTCCATCTCACTTCCAGGTTTAAGTAATGATTTCTACCACTTATAACCCTTTTTACATTCAAATTCCTGCAGGTTTCAGGCACTAAGGCAAACTGCCTGCATTTTCAGCAAGAATGCACCTTAATCCAAACAAACTCCAAAATAGCTGTTTATTTCAACTGTAAATTCTCTGTTGTTTGGTGTTAAGAGATGAAATCTCTATATTTTGTGCTTCATGGAGTGGAATAGGAATAAGTCCATCTCACCTCCAGGTCTTAAGTCATGATTTCTAGCACTTGTTATTTACCCTTTTTTCTTTTTAAAAATTATATAAAAATTTCACAACATTGTAATCTCATGGTATTGCTCCTCCCCACCCTCCCCTTCCTTCCCCCCCTTTCCTTCCTTATAAAAGTTGTGTGCTTCAGTTTGGTACTTAGATTGTTTGACTTTCCTCAAGGCCTTTGTTTTTTGTTTTTTTCAATATCCCATATATAAGTGAAACCATTTGGTTTCTGCCTTTTTCTTTGTGGCTTGTTTCTGCCAATATGATTTCTTCTAAATACATCCTTGTTGCTATGAAATAGTGGATTTTGTCATTTTTAATTTATGAGTAATATTCCATCATGTATATATACCACATTTTTTTTATCCAGTCATCCGTTTTGGGGATTTAGGTTAAATAACCATGATCTTGTAATTATATAAATTGTGTGCAGTAAACATCCGGGCACGGGTGTACCTTTGTACCAACATTGATCTCTTTTGGGTAGTTTCCTAAAAGAGCAATTGTTAGGTCAAATGGTAGTTCCATTTTCCTTAGCTTGAGGGTACTCCACACCCCTTTCCATTGTGCTTGGACTAGTTTACATTCCCACCAGCAGTGTAGTAGTGTTCCTTTCTCTCCACATCCTCGCCAGCAATTCTTGTTGCCTGCTCTTTGGATGTGGGCCATTCTTACAGGTGTAAGGTGGTATCTCATTGTGGTTTTGATTTCATTTCCCTTATTACTAGCCATGTTGAGCAATTTTTCATGTGCCTGTTGGCCATTTGTATTTCCTCTTTGGAGAAGTGTATTTTTAATTCTTCTCTCCAATTTTTGTTTGGGATTTTTGTTTTGCTTTTGTTTAGTTGTGTGAGTTCCTTGTGGATCTTCATTATTAAACCCTTGTCACTCATGTGGAGGGCAAAGATTTTTCCCATTTGGTTGGGTATCTTTTAGTTTTTTCTGTTGTCTCTTTTGCTGTACAGAAGCTTTTTAGTTTGATATAGTCCCATCTGTTTATGTTTTCCTTCATTTTTTGCCATCTCTAGTGTTTCCAGAAAGGGATTTCTGAACTATAGTTCATGGATAGTTTTGCCCAAGTTTTCTCTAAGTATGCTGTGGTTACAGGCCTGACCTTAAGTCCCTTATCCATTTTGAGTTGATTTTTGTACATGGATTAAGGGAGTTTTCTTGGTGCATTTTTTGCATGTCTTAGTCCAATTTTTCCAGCTCTATTTATAAGAGGCTGTCTTTGTACCAAGGTAACTTTTTCACAACTTTGTAGAAAATTAGTTGACTATATATGTGTAGTTTTACTTCAGGACACTCAATTCTGTTCCACTGGTCTGACTATATTTGTACCAATACCAAGCTGTTTTAATTATTATAGCTTTGTAGTATAGTTGAAGTTTGGAATTATAATACCTCCATTTTCTTTTTTTCTGGTCAGGAGGCTTTTTTATATATGGGTCTTTTGTTACTCCATACCAATTTCAGTAATTTTTGTTCTATCTCTTTAAAAAATGTCATTGGGATTTTCTTGGGATTGCATTGAATCTGTAGATTGTCTTTGGTAGGATGGTAATTTTGATAATATTAATTCTTCCAATCCATGAACAAGGAATGTTTTCCATTTCCTTATGACTTCTATCTCTTTTAGGATCATTTTAAAATTTTCTTTGTATATTCCTTTAACATTTTTTGTTAGGTTTATTCCCAAGTATTTAATTTTTTTTGTGCAATGGTAAATGGGATGGTTTTTCTGATTTATTCTTCTTCTGTTTGACTTTTTGCATATAGGAAAGCCACTGACTTCTGTATGTTGATTTTGTATCCAGGTACCTTATTGAACTGCTTTATTATTTCATGTAATCTTTCTGGGAATTTTTTTTGTTTTTCTATATAGAGAATCGTGTCATCAGCATGTAGTGATAACTTCTGTTCCTCTTTACGTATTTGTATCCCTTTAATGTCTTTCTCTTGCCTTATTGCCCTAGCTAAAATCCAGTACAGTGTTAAAGAGTAGTGGGGAGAGTGGTCATCCTTGCCTAGTTCCAGATCTCAAGTGGAATGGTTTTAGTTTTTTCTAATTTAGGATGATATTTGCCATAGGCTTGTCATAAATTGCTTTTATAATGTTGAGGTAAGTTCCTTTAATCCCTAATTTTTCAAGGGCTTTTATCATGAATGGATGTTGGACTTTGTCAAATGCTTTCTCTGCATTTATTGATACTATCATGTGGTTTTTGTTTTTCTCTTTGTTGATGTGGTGTATTATGGAAACTAATTTCCAGATGTTGAACCATCCTTGTGCTCCGGGGATAAATCCCACTTAGTCGTGGTGAATGATAGTTTTAATGTACCATTGGATTCGGTTTGCCAGGATTTTGTATTAAATTTTTGCATCTTGAAAAATTAAAGAAAGAACAACAGAAAAACCCAAAATCCAGCAGAAGACAAGAATTAACTAAAATAAAAGAAGAAATTAATAATCTAGAAGCTAAAAAGACTATCCAGAAGATTAACAAGACCAAAAACTGTTTCTTTTTAAAAAATTAATAAAATCGGTAAGCCCCTTGCAAAGCTCACAAAAGAAAGAAGAGAGAAAATCCTAGTAAATAGAATCACAAATGAAAGTGGACAAATTACAACAGACACAAAAGAAATGAAAAGATAATAAGTGATTACTTTGAACAACTATATGGAAATAAATACAACAACCTGGATGAGATGGATATTTCTTAGAAACATACAGCTCCCCAAAATTAAACAAAGAAGATATAGAGAAACTAAATTAACCAGTCACAAACAGCGAAAAAGAAGCAGTCATCAAAATACTTAAAAACAAGAGTCCAGGAATGATGGCTTTACAAATGAATTCTACCAGACATTCAAAGATGAAATAATGCCTGCACTACTAAAGCTTGTCCAAAAAATTGAGAAAGAAGGAAAACTGCCAAACACAATCTACGAAGAAAACATTACAATCATACCAACACCAAATAAGGACAGCACCAAGAAAGAAAACTATAGACCAATTACATTAATATTAACCCTTGTTTCATTCAAATTCCTGCAAATTTCAGCCTTTCAAGCGTACTGCCAGCATTGTCAGCCAGAACGCTCCTGAATCCAAACAGACTCCAAAAGAGCAGTTATATCTTACTGTAACTTCTCTGTACATTGATGTTTAGAGATGAAATCTCTCTATGTTGTACACTTCAGGGAGTAGAATGAGATAGCTCTAATCTCACCTCCAGGTCTTAAGTCATGATTTCTAGCACTTGATATAACCCTTGTTTCATTAAATTCCTGCGGATTTCAGCCCTTCAAGCGAACTGCCAGCATTGTCAGCCAGAACGCTCCGGAATCCAAACAGACTCCAAACGCACTTGTTATTAACCAAAAATTCATTAAAATTCCTGTGTATTTAAGCCTCAGTTAAACTGCCAGCTATTTCAGGGAGATGAAATCTCTATGTTGTACACTTCATGGAGTTGAACAGGATATTTGTCCATCTCACCTCCAGATCTTATGTCATGATTTCTAGCACTTCTCATTAACCTTATTATCTTGAAACACCTGCAGATTTCGTCTTGCAGGTGAATTGCCTGCATTATAAGCTAGAATGATCCAGCCAGTTCCAACCGATTCCAGCCAGAAAAATCCATCTCAAACCGGTTCCAGCCAGTTCAAACCGATTCCAGGTGGTTCAAACCGGTTCTAGACAGATATATCCAGCTCAAACCGGTTTGAGCCAGAAATTTCTGGCTCAAACCGGTTCCAGCCGATTCAGCAGTTTCAAACTGATTCCAGCCAGTTCCAACCGGTTCCAGCCAGATATATCTGGCTTAAACCGGTTCCAAAATGTTCAAACCGGTTCCAGCCTGTTCAAACCAGTTCCAGCCAGATATATCCGGCTTAAAAGGTTCCAGCCAGTTCCATCTGGTTCCGGCCGGTTCAAACCGGTTCCAACCTGTTCCAGCCGTTTCAAACCGATTCCAGCCAGTTCCAACCGGTTCCAGCCAGATATATCCAGCTCAAACCGGTTTGAGACAGATATATCTAGCTTAAACCGGATCCAAAATGTTCAAACCGGTTCCAGCCAGTTCCAACCGGTTCCAGCCAGAAAAATCCGCCTCAAACCATTTCCAGCCAGTTCAAACTGGTCTTAACCGGTTCCAGCCAGTTCCAACCGATTCCAGACGTTTCCAACCGGTTCCAACCGGTTCCAGCCAGTTCAAACCGGTTTCAGCCTGTTCAAACCGATTCCAAACAGTTCCAACCAGTT
>PVHY01010191.1:0-52910 GCA_004024945.1 Uropsilus gracilis | reverse complement strand
TTTTTTTTTATTTTAAAGACAAGTTTAAGAAAAGGAGGAAGAAGAGGCACTTACACAGTCACAGGTGGGCAGAGTTGCATTTTTAAGATATTTTATTTGGAACAAAAGCGACACACTATAAGTATATGATCCTCTTTTGATTTTAATGGCATACTCTGGTATTTCTATAAAAATGCTTGTTTTTTTATTTCCTTAATGAAGCAAAATGATTAATATTCTAGTCTAATAACTCACTGAATTTATTTTATTTAAAGGTTTGCTTTTATAAAATAAGATATACATTTTATGAAGGAATTTTAAAATAATATAGGAAATCTCTTTTAAACAGCCTAAAATTAATGAAAAATACCAAATTTTTAAACCCAAACCATCTGAGACCTTTCAAGTGTCAAATTATTTCTCAAAATTTTAATTATAACTTCCAGTTAAGCACTGTATTGATGAATATGAATTTTTTTAGTATCCTTACAATTCTGCAATCCTCTAATGGATATATTAAACTTTAATACTTAAAGATGGGAATAATGAACTAATTATCTAACACTGATGATTGATTTATCAATTGTCTTGCTCTGTGTATTCTATTTGATACCAATGTGGAACAAAAGGAGAAGCTAAGCAATAAAAATTTTTCAAAGTAGTTGACATATTTCAATTTAGTAGTCTCTGTCAGAGAATAGGTTATGATTTAAAATTTTGATAGTCTCATTAACATGATAAAGTAAAAATAAGTTCCCTTATTTCTTTCATATTGCAATAATTTTTCTACATAGATTTTTGAGAAATAATCAGTAATTAAAATGTGTTGAAACTTCTTTTAATTGATGCTGCAACTAACAAAGAAAAAAAAAGTTAAATACCCCTGTTTACTATTGACACTATTTTGATTTACTGTGGAATTTATACAAATGCATCATAGAAGGTTGGGCATGGTGGTACCTGCCTGTTAGCGGCAGCCTAGGAAGCCACGGCTGGGGCCAGGGGTCACAGTTCGAGTCCCACCGGGGGCACTTAGGGAGACTGACTTCCAAAAAATATAACTGGGCGTGGTGGCGAAAGCCTATAATCCCAGCTACCTGGGAAGTTGAGGCTGAGGATTGTTTGAGTCGTGGTACCCCAGGCAACGTGAACCTACAGTTCCACAGGCAAAAATAGTGAGCCTCCAAAAAAAAAAAAAAACAAGCAACAGCAGCAACAATACAAACAAATGCTTCATAGATTTATGTAAGATTACAGGGTTAACAAAAAAAATGAATTTTCTTATGTTTATTCAAATAATAGTATTAAAAAGGGGATTGATGAATTGCATAGCAGTCATTCTATTTCAATCTGCAATGAAAAGTTATGTCCACAAAATTGGGGCTTTTTGAAAGATTTTGTATGCAAGAAGCCATACCAAAAGTGCACATCAGAAAAGGTCTAGGTCTATTTATAAATACATCTAAGTTCAAAAGAATACAGTCATTTAAATAGTAATATACACCAAGTTTTGTGGTCGCTGATTAGAGTGAAGATGTGCAACAATTGTTTCTTTTGAAGAAAATTTGCAAAGAAAACTGTATATTTAAATTGAAAACTACAAATCTCTGTAGACATATACCTAGTATTAGTTTCAGTAGTATGGGCTGATGAGAAATCTTGACAGATTACCTTTATTCATTCAGGGGAAGGAAAAGGAATGGGTCTTAAAATTAAGGTTGAGGAGTAAGAAACATACTCTAGGAAAAAAGGACAAATCACTGAAGGCATTGATGGGGGTAGGTGAGAAGAAATACTTCCATTTTGAAAATTAATCTCATATACAGATGGAAAAGGGATTGCAGGAAAAAGTATATGAATATTGACTTCTGTGAATCAATGATCTAAAGAAATGATGATGTTAATTATGAATAAAATGGTATTTGTGGAAAACATAAAGATTCTAGGGTTGTTGATAAAGAAAATTCACTACAACTAACTGGTAAATAATATGGGACATATATTTAGAGTCAAATATGATCCCTAGTTTTTAGATTGAGGAATCAGATAAGTGATGTGCCAATTGCTGGCAAAAAAAAAAAAAAAAAAAAAAAAAAAAAAAAAAAAAAAAAAAAAAAAAAAAAAAAAAAAAAAAAAAAAAAAAAAAAAAAAAAAAAAAAAATCAGAAAGCCCAAAAGGATGAGTGGCTGCAAAATTGTGAGAAAATATGAATTATGCTATGTTTACTTGGCTGAAACATGAAGGAATGTGGAGGGCTATCAATGAAGTTAATAATAAAAGTTCCTATATATATATATATATATAAAAGTTCCTATATATATAATAATAAAAGTTCCTATATGTGATAAACACACTTGTTTTAATGCCTTAATATAGTTGAGTAACCTACCCAAAGCAACATCTTCAAATCATATACAGTTACTTTTAATCAGTATGCTGCAAATCAAATCAATCAAATCAGCTCTTTAGTTATCAAATAACTTAATGAAATTGTATAAATGACTATTGTTCCACCACTATCTATAACCGATAAAGATAATTATTTATTAACATATTTCAAGCTTTCTTAGACACTTTTAATACATTTTAGATTTAGAAGGTGAACCAAAGTATATCACAAAGAATATTACTAAATATTTAAAAATATACTACTAGCAGTAATAGTAAATAATTTATATATTTATATTAAACATATGTATATTTTATGCCATGAAATTTGGGAAAATATCTTCCCTCTAATTGTCCTTAAAATAATTACCAAATTTGAGAAATTGACTATACAAAGTTACTTACAAACATGAAGGCTGATTTATTTTGTTCAAGTTAATCTTTCCCTTTGAAAGAAAGTCACTTCATTATTATAAATGAATCTAGTTTTATTTTTTATTTTAAATAGTTTATTTGTATATACATATATTTCACTAATTGTAATCCCTGGGATCACCCATTACCTCCCCTCCCTGGTCGCTCCAGCTGATTTCCCCGCTCCAGTTGTTATTTTTGCATGGTTGTCCATATATTAGTGAAACCATTTGATTTCTGTCTTTTTCTTTTTGACTTGTTTCTGCTAATATGATTTCTTCTAGGTACATCCATGTTACCATAAAATCTTCAAAGTTGTCATTTTTAATTCATGAGTAATAGTCCATTGTGTGTGTGAATATATATATATATATATATATATATATATATATATATATATATATATATATATGGAGAGAGAGAGAGAATCTTTTTAATCCATTTATCTGTTTTGGGACATTTGTTTCCATGGCTTTGCAATTATAAATAGTGCTGCAGTAAACATCTGAGCATAGGTGTCCTTTTGTACCCATATTGATGTCTCTTTTGGGTAGATTCCCAAGAGAGCAATTGCTGGGTCAAATGGTAGTTCCATTTTCATTAATTTTAGGGTTCTTCACACAGCTTATCATAGTGGTTGGACCAGTTTACACTCCCACCAGCAGTGTAAGAGTGTACCTTTCTCTCCATATTCACGCCAACACTTGTTATTGCCTGTTTTTTTTTTTTTTTTGTTGTTGTTGTTTTTAATATGGATCATTTTTACTAAGATGGTATCTCATTGTAGTTTTGATTTGTATTTCCTTGATTGCTAGTGATGTTGAGCAATTTTTAATGTGCCTGTTGGTCATTTGTATTTTCTCTTTGGAGAAGTGGCTCTTTAGTTCTTCTCCCCATTTTTTGGAGGAAGGGGTCTTGTTTTTTGTTTAGTAGTGTGAGTTCCTTATGGATCTGCTATTAAACCCTTATTACTCTTGTGGAGGGCAATTTTTTTTTCCCATTTGGTTGGGCTACTTTTTGTTTTTTTCTATTGTTTCTTTTGCTGTACAGAAACGTTTTAGTTTGATGTGGTTCCATCTGTTTAGGTTTTCCTTCATTTTTTTGCCATCTGTAGATGTGACTAAAAAGGGATTTCTGAATTGTAATTTGTGGAGGGTTTTGCCCAGGTTTTCCTTTATGTATTTTGTGGTTTCAGGTCTTATATCCAAGTATTTTATTCATTTTGAGTTAGTTTCTGCACATGGTGTTTCTGGACTTAGTTCTTTTTTTGCATATCTTGGTCCAGTTTTCACAGCACAATTTTTTGAGAGGCACAGGAATGGTTCAATATCCAGAAATCAATAAACATAATCCGCCACATCACAGGAAAAAACCAAAAGCCATATGATCATATCAATAGGCACAGAAAAAACATTCAATAAAGTCCAACACTCATTTATGATTAAAAGCACTTGAAAAATTGGGGATATAAGGAACATACCTCAACATAATAAAAGTCATCTATGACAAACCTACAAGAGACTCTAGATTTCTTAATAACTTAGGTCTCTATCACTGATGTTTTCTTTTCTGTATCACCATTAGAGGATGTTGGACAACATTGAACTTATGCAGTTGGTGGCTATCATCTCCGTAGCTCAGGGACCAGGTGAATACTAAATACCTATTACTATTGATTCTTAGCATAGATGCTTAATGTTTGGTGAAAGGGGACCAGAGCATTAAATATAACAAATATTGTTCCAGATTATATATACTAAATAATTTAAAATATCCCAAATTCTGATATACTTCATCAATTGAGTGTACATTTTGTCATCTACTTATCAGTCATCTTTCTCTTTTTGAGCCTATTTTTCGCATTTGATTTTCCTCTACTGCAAAACTTTATTAGAACAAGACCTGGATTTGTTTTTAAATTTCTTTTGCCAATCATTCACTGTTCAAAAGCTGTGCTGCAACATTCAAAATGCTAAAAATTTCTAAGAATACAGGACTCAAATTTTGAAGAAATCACTGTTGGCACATTTGCCTCTACCATATTCCCTTATAATAAGGACCTACATTTACTAAATGTAGATTAGTGGATGGGAGGTATGTAAACTAGGTATGTCTTTAAAAGCATGGAAATGGGAGAAAATATGTTAACTTATCACATTTGTCCATACTTCCCATTTTTAGTTAGACACCGATGGTGTGCTGCCTATTTCCATAATGTCTACAGACCTCAAGTTATCATACACAATTTCCAAGTGTATGTGAGCTTCTGGTCCCTATCTAACCTTTGTTCCTTGAGTCTGTGACAACAGACTAATTGGGTGAGGAATTGGGTTTCCTAAGGACCTATGAGTGAATGTATACTTGCTAATATACATATAAACACTTTACATGTCTTGTGTCATGTCTGTTTCATTGTTTTCTAACAAACCATCGAGAACCATAAAAATATTACAATTTCCTCAAGAAACTGAGGAAATTGTCATATTTTAATGATGTGAAAATAGTATAAAGAGAGCATAAATTCCCATGTGTGAAATTTTGAATAAATATTACACTAAAATCCTTAATGTATAAAACTGTCATATAAGCCTGGTTCTCCAAAGAAGTTGAATCAACATGACATGTAATATATATATATATATATTATATATATAAATATCTAGATATTTATATATTATATATATAAATATCTAGTAAGGATGCTGATTTTGTATTGTTTATATATCCCCTTGTGTCTAAATCCAATTCAAACCTAAAATTGCCAAACGTCATCTTTAACATTCCAAAGAGAAGATACGTGGTAGAGTGGTCAAACAGGTAAAGTTTATTTCGGAGGTACTGACCACTCTATCCATCAAAATAGAACCGTGGAGACACGATATAGCTTTTAAAGCCAAAAGACTTGACTTCAAATAATAGTCCTTTCAATTTTTAGCTTGCTCAAGTAAGTTAACCTATCTGAACTACATTTTTTTCCTCTTCTATAAAACTCTTGCAGGTTATTGTGAGATTAAATGAGACTATGTGTGAGAAATGTCAAGTTGTTTCAGCTCAGTTCTCAAACAGTATCAGAATGAATGGTGTTGAAAAGGGATATTTTAAGAGAACAGTACTGAATTGATGATGGTTAGTAGAGTTCTCAACTTTTCTCTCCATTTTCCAGTTTTTCTTCCCAGCAATATTCTTTACAGTAGCTTTCTCTTAATTTCCCAATGTACAATTTTTTAAGCTTGCTTTTCAAAGTCTGAAATGACTAGACACCTCTACATTGTGTAAAGGCTAACTAAGCCATGTATCATGGAGAGGAGAAAGAAAGAATTTTAAATGAAACACTGTGGATACAGGTCTCAAAGTAATTCTGCCTGACTTCTAAGTTGAAATAAATTATTTATCTTTATAGTGTTAAGAGAAAGTCAAACCAGGAATATGCTGAAGAAAGATGAAATTCACAATACTTAGAACACTTCTGTTATCACTAGATTTTGTTAGAAATATGAAGTCTCAAAGCCTACTTCAGATTTCTGAGTCAAAAATCTGTATTCTAATATGATCTTTCAGGCAATTAATATTCTCAAGACCGTGAAAAGCACTACTGCAGAAGATCTTTACAAAGTTGAAGGTAGTTATCTAAGATTTTGATTTTTTTCTTTCTGTTTAAATACAGTCTTTTGATGTGATCACAGTATTGTGTAGAACAAAGGGAATTCTATAGGGCAAAATCACCTCCAAATCAGGTTATCTTTCAGTCTTCTGCACGCGTTTTTTTTTTTTTTTTTCCATCTACCTTGTTTTTGTAACAAGCATCCTAAACAATTTCCTTTTGGCCTTGCTTTCTGTTACTCTTTCTAAGGTTAGTTTGTTTACCAGCAACACATATATATATATATATATATATATATATATATATATATATATATATATATATATATATGTGTGTGTGTGTGTGTGTGTGTGTGTGTGTATTATCTATATATATGTGTGTCTGTGTGTATGAGTGTGTGTATATATTATATAAATCACTGTATATTTAAGTTACACATTGTTCTAATTTCATTACAACAGTTATGTGATATATGACATAATCTTTCCATAAAAAATCACAACTGGTAAATAGATGTGAGGAAGGTTCATATGCCTGTATACATAGAAATACATAACAAAAGTCTGTCAACTAATCAACTACACAAAATAGCCATATGCTTTGCTACAAAACAAAATTGACATTCAGAGTTAAATTTTAGTTTACTGCTCTAGTACAAGATATTTTCAGACTTCTTTTTAACCTTTATGTCTTGACTACGCTTCTAAAACTTATTTCAGTTGAAACCAATTATCTGATGATGAACGTAAGTTAAATGAAGCTCTCCAGATGAATTCTGACTAATGTTTAGAATGACAGTGGTTTCAAGATATAGTATCTGAATCTATCTTTCACTTTAGCAATATTTTTAAAATAACTGAGCAATGGCAAAATTAAAAAAAAAAAACAACAACTTAATAATCAGAAAATTGGACTACTGCATACCTTAAGAATGAGATTGACTAAAATAATTTTAACAAGATATACTATATACTTTTAATTTTCCTAACAGTTTAATTGGTTTCTTTCATGATATTTTGAAGATTCTGTTATAATTACATCTATCATTTTTATCGTTACCCTATAAATATATTCATATGTTTAAACTTTATCTACAACTCTGATACATCAAATTATAAGTTTAACCTATAAATCTATCTGTAGTTTATAACATGAAAGTGAATCTTGCTTTTGATTGATATATTTTTGAAGAGTTACCAAAAGAAAATTTTCTTTTCTATTGGAAACATGCTCATATTAAACTTATTCTATTTTATTTCATCCATACATCACATTTTAAATCTAACAGGAGAAGCTAAAAGGTCACTTAGTTGAAGTATGCATGGCATATTAACTAGGTTAGAAGTTAATCTTCAAGGAAAGCTTTGCAATTTAGAATTTTGAAGAAAGTTCTGAGCAGAGATTGATTATTACGGACAATATTTCAGCCCATTATGTCTAAGAGAACCTGGGTTATCAGAACTATTTATATTAGTGGCAAGATAAATCAAAATATAGCTGTTTAAATCTATTTTATACTTTTAAAGGAAATAACTTTAATCATGTGAAAGTCTAAAGTACAAAGTAGAATTCAAAAGTACATAAAGTGAACCTGATAGTGACTTTTACCAAGTTATTGTATAAGCTGTTCTTTTCTATCTATAAGTTGCATATTGGCATAGATAGAGAAACATATAGGAAAGTTTGTGTCTTTTATTGCAAAAATTGCATTACCTTATATCCTTATCATAGTTCCTACACAAACCCCACTAAAAACATGATCCAAAAAAAGTATAAACAAATTTCAAAAACATATCTAAACAAATTTAATTACAAAACAGTGTTCTTTATTCTTATTTTCCCTCACTGTGTAATACTACTGATGGATTATGTTTCTGCCTATTTCAAGTACACACATATCTCATACTCAACCCCACCCTCACCTTGGGAATTATGCCATAATTTATAGAATTTAATTTTATTTTTACAACACCCAGCAGAGATTCTTTGAAATATTTTACAGATTAGTAATCATAAAACTTCCATCTACTAGCTTGTGAATTTCATTATATCTTTGTACAATGAAGTACTAAGTGCTTATAAAGTCATCTCAACAGTAGCGTCAAATTCAACCCAGAATAATCATTTTTTCCCCTCAATTTTCTCTTCTTTCTAATAGAAAGTAATGGTAGCACTTTCTAGGGACTTGAGAGAAATGTGCAGAATAAATCCTATTATAACTATTGCTAAAGTATATTATATAAAGCAAGTCTTAAATGAAATATTTATTAAATGTAATTAATAGCTGTAAAATCAACTCCACATTTGGGTGATGAAGTTCTAGGTAAAATTGAAAGCCTATAATAAAGCTTATTGTCAAAAATTTCTATAGTTTATTTACAAAGCAACCAATAGCTATAATTTAAAATGTATGTATAAGAGATTAAAAATGTATTGTGGTTCACAAAACAATTTGGGGAGGATTTGAAGATAAAGCTGGTATTTTTTTAAAAGTTGTTTTCTTGAGTTAATGATCATCAAGCATGATCTTTTAAGATTTTAATGCAAAAATATATAGGAATATGAGTGAAACTGCTGGATCTTTTACTGGAGCAGACTATATTCTTATAAAGATAGTTTTCCAAACAATTTACTTTTAAACACTTTCATGTATCTAGATTAGCCTCCTTTTTACACCAGGTTATATTTTATATTTTTTCGAATATATCACACCTGTTCATATGAGATAAAAATATATGTGAGCCTGCATCCTCAGAAAGTGGTATAGATTTTTGTCACAATGCTATTAGTACATTTAAATTTATTGCAAATACGGGCCACTGAGCAGATCAACTATGATAAATAGGACGATAAGTCAAGGAGAACTACTTTCAAATTAACAATAAATCCTAAAGAATACAATAATTAACCTTGCTTATCTGAAGTTCACATTCAATATTAACTTGAGGGACTTTATTAAGCAGATACATAATGAGCTGAGTATGATTTGAGGATAAAGAAAGTTACTTCTTTTTTCCCTTTTCTATTGAGAGACATTAGTGTGATAGTAATTGTTATAATGGGTATTCTGAAATCATGAGTTTAGGATTGAAACCAACTTGACTTCATTCCATTACTTTCCAGTTACAATTGTGTGATTGTACTGATTTGATTTTTTAATTTTCCTCAAAAGCATAGATTCATATATGTGTTCTATAAATTTGATGGTATTTATGAAATCACCTAGTCAAAAATTCATTGAGTCAGTTGTTGGGATACCATTTACCTAAATTAATACGCTACAGAGGGTAATAAACATATTTTGGAATTTCTATCATGAATGGTTCACTGGAATACTTATTATTTTCTACACATTCACCCTACTTCATAACATTTCTAATTGAGTTAATATGTAATTGATGTTCAGATTTCCATCCTCAGAGTTTCATTCAGAGTATATGTACATCCTTGGTGAACAGTTATATCATGTAATTTAGCCAATGTGTAAACTACACCTCGTTTTATTATTATTTTTTTAAATTTTGTCAAATGCAAAAAAATGAGACTAGATATTAACATTCTCAATTTCACTTAGACATTATGTGGTGGAGAACACTTTTGAAAACTATATCACATTAACATATGAGTACATCTTATAAGTCCAACAAAATGTTATTACAGTTGCAAAATATAAAGTAATCTGGATCAAATATACTATGGCTGCTATTAAAATCCTCCCAAGTATAGGTTTCAACTATTCTGACATTTTTTAAAGATATCGTTACTTTAGCATATGCTTGCTCTGCTTTTAATGACTAAACATTTTTTTTATCAACATACTACATAATTTTGCTTTACATGTGATATACAATTCCAACTTGTCTGATGAATATAAAATTAAAGTGAAAATCTGCATGCCATCACATTCCACATCCTAGAAATAATTGTCACTTGTTTCTAACAATTACAACCACTTCCTCTATGGATAATACATCTTTTTATTTTTTCTTACTGACAACAGCAATTAAAATATTAAACAGAAAGTATATGAAGCACTTTGGAGACAGTTCTCATATATTTCAAATGGCCATCTTTACTGACATTAGGACTTCTCTAGAGTGTCAGAATTCTTCAAATGAACACCATTTGCAAAAACTTTCCACCTTTTCCATCTCTCCCTCCTCTCTGTCTACATTCTAGTGGATAGACCTGACATTTAGATATGTTAGTGTTTGACAACAAGGAGAGATAAATACCCAACAGCTAAGCAATTAGTGTCTATATAAACAAGAAAGGAGGAGTTAGGAAGTAAAATTATTAGGGAATAAATTAAGGTGAATGGTAAGATAGATGATCAGAATCCATACTCCTTTTTTATAGATTGATAATTATTTTAAGTATGTGTCTATCAATTAAAATTTAAAGGAGTATAATAAATTTCCTTTTTTTCGAATTTGCTGATGTGGAAATGCTGTGAGGGAAAAATAAAAGTAGGAGAGGGGAAAGATAGCTGAGTATTATAAATAGGTGAAAAGCCACAAAGATCAGTCTCAGTTTCCTGAACAATTGACTTTGATATGGCAGCACTTTTCTTTTTCAGTTTCTCCAAATAGTTGACAATGAAAAGTCAAAAAAAAAAAAAAAAAAAAAAAAAAAAAAAAAAAAAAGCAAATAGATACAAGAAAGAAAGAAATATTATCAATATTTTTATATATTCTATAGGTACTAAAATAACTGTAGGTTGATGAATCTTCTCTTCTTTATAATTGACTCAATCTAGTTTTTGGTCATGTTTTTTTACCTTCCATTTTCCATAAGTGATGTTTGAAGAGTAACAAGAAAAGGAAAGTGATCTGTCACCATGGTGACAGTCTGATTCCTGATTCTCTGTATTTTTGTCCATTCACCTTAATTTATCCAGTACAACTTTCTAAAATTTTCTTATTTTTTTTTCAGTTCCTTACCTAATAGTTGCTGAAATAACAGATTTATTTTTGGCAGTTTAACATAATTGTTTGCTATTATTTATTTGACTTTATTTTATACTTGATTACTTTGCTGATTTCTGTAACTACTTTAACCCCAATTTCTCCATTCTCTCAAAACTCACATTTTTGGAGTTCTCATATTAATATAAAGCATACCCTTATTTATCCTAATGACTCTTGGTATAACTTGTCTTAGGAATCATAAGGGCTGACAAGTTGCAAAATAAAAAAGAAACAAGCTTTGCAATGAATATTATTTAATCACTGCCCCACATTGGTAAAAACTGATTTAAAATACATATTTAAAAAAAAAATTAAAAGACTAGATCTTTTCATGTTGCCCAGGGTTGTCTCGAACCCACAGACTAAAGTCATCCCCAGCCTCAGTCTCCCAGGTAACTATGATTACAACTGTGCACCACCTTGCCTGGCCAGATTTAAAATACTTTACAAGATTCTCATATTATGAAAATATTTTGAATAACATATAATTTAATAATTTGTCCATAAGTGGGGAACTTTTGAGCTGCCTTGTCACACAATAAAACTGTAAAGCTAATTTATTCAGTAATAGAAGGGCGTTAAAAAGGATAACATGTACAAATCATTTTCTTGCAATGAGATTTGGAACAGAGTCTGTAGTTAAATATACAGTAACATGTTTTTAAATTTATAAACGGCAACTACTATACATCTTGTCAAATCATTTAGCTTTGATATTCAGGATACTACTGATTTTCTTAAACTAGTGTCAAACTGTTCAGTGAATGCATTGTACACTTTATTGGATAAGAGACATAATATCAACATTTTTGCTCTTTAATATATTTATAATTAAAGTGATATCTTGAAACGGAAAACATAATTTGGTAAATTTCTTATTGAGTCCACCCATGTGCCAAGGGTTACTCTATGGACTAACTGTTATAAGATAATGGATAAAAGATTGTCTTGTTCTCCAGGAAAGGGATTCAGAGCTTTGTAGGAGATAAACACACATAAGTGACTCCAATATAACAGACCGTGATGAATAGTGCAATAGACTCCAGTATAAGAAATGATTTTTTTCTCACTAAAGCACAGAGCAAGCAAGTAAGGAAAATTTATTGCAATCTGACATGAGACCCAAACTGTGCCCAGGAACAAAAGAAACTGCAGACTCGGACTCCAGAAATGCAACTCAGGGAATATCTAAGAAACATGTGAGAGCATTCTGCTGAATATAAAGAACAGAAAATAAGGTGAACTAACCTCTGTTTAAAGAGGAATTTGTTCTAACATCCTGGGGCATTTCGCAGAACTCAACAACAAGAATCCTCCTAGACCTCAGGAAAGAGCTAGTGTCAGGGATTCGCATGTCTACAAGTCTGTCTTCCCTTTGTCCTCTGCTTGTCTTTGAGAAATATTTGTTAATTTCCTTCTCTATTCAAACATGTATCTTTTGCTTTCAGTTTCATCTAGAAATTGACAGTTTCTTGTTTCAGCTACTATAAGAAACAATGGACTTACTTTGCTTCTTAGTTCTGTTTTCCAGAATTTCTAGGGTGAGTAAATGGCACGGTAGGACTCTCTTATGTCTGGACAGGGACTCTAAGCCTTGCTCCATTAGTAATACAGAAACAGTTGTGATTAAAATCATAAAGGAGAGGGACACTTTGGATTTTGAATGTTCAAGGACATCTTACAAATGTTGACCAGAAGACAACAGGACCCTAAATACAAATGTTGACCAGAAGACAACAGTGTATTTCAGAGCCTCATTCCACTATTGTAGAGGATACATCGTACCTACCAAAGGAAATGGAAAGAACAATCTAAAATAAAGAGAAAGACAAATCTTGAATGCTTTAATATTGAATTTTAGTGACTGTGTTGTGTTTATTGGGTTTTTTCCCTTTTATTTGCCCACTTGTTTCTGAGTAAAAGAGAGTGTGAGTTACATAAGCACAGGCTTACTGTAGTCTACAATGTAACTCTTTTAATAAGAAATAATTATTTGATAGGTGATAATTAACATTAGTGTTTACTTTTTACCTGTAATCCTTAGGAGAAAGGAGGTAATATTTAAAACCACTTATCCTCTCGTGGTGCCCATCATAAAGTTGATGCTCAATAAATAAATACTATTTCTATCTTCACCCATTTATGAGGTTACATTCCATTCCTGGATAACATAAAAATCTTGTACTTCTCATATATATGTAATTCCCATATCAAAATGTCTCATTTGCAATTCAAACTGATAGAGGTGTAATAGAAACACCAAAAAGAGTCAGTAATACAAAAGGCAGGAATCCAACCGTTCATTACCTTACACTTTACAGGCATGATTTGCTCTACTTGCAATGAAATACAAAGTAAGTAGTTTGTCTTCATCCATAGATGTGTACACTATAATAGCAGTTATTTACTTCTTATCCTCTTGCCTTGTATTCACATGTACTGTTCATAAAATAGCAAAATGTGGAGAAGATAGCCATAATAAATTCTACTCTTCAGAATGGTAATTATTCTTTCTAAGCATACTCAGCAGATGCTTGGGAATGGTTCTTGATGAAATTCCACCAGTTTATTGTTCTCCATGACCCTTGGCTTTACTATAGTTTTTTATCACATGTTTGTTTTGCTCATCATATGACTTTAGTCCCAAGGTGATGCCTTTTGTAAAGCTAATTGCAGTATAAATGTCAACTGAGACTCAACAATTCAACAATAAAGTAAAGGAGTATATGGATTATTATATTATGAATAACAATTATATGAGCATTATAGACATTCAAATGCAAAACTCAATCAAGATTGTTATTTTGGGAAAGGTGAAACAGTAAGGTAAGGTATGAGATGGCAAGAAGTGGCATTTCCCAGAAAATGGGAAAGAATAGTGAAGTCATTGAATGAATGACTATGCTACATGAATATGCTACAGATATAGCTAGTTGGATGAGGAATTTTAAGGAAAACAACACCTCTTTTTCACAAAATGGGTGTAGTATATACCATCTCATAAAAGTTCTAATGTTGCATGTAAAAGAGTATCAAAATTTATATAAAAAAAACAACTAAAATACTCTTGTTCTGATCAATATATTTGTTGGAAGACAACTTAAAATAATGTTTTATTTTTTTTCTCAGACTCTTTATTCTCATATCAAATGCACATAAGTTTCTCTTCATTTAAAATGACACTGACAACAGCACAATTATAAAGTACACTGGTTCTACCCCCCTCACTATGATTTATGATCACATGCTTAAAATGTCTACCCAAAGCATTTAAGAGATTAAGGGTTCAACGATCAGACAATAATGCCATGAGAAGTTAAAGTCATGATAAAAATAATTATAGAGGGGAAATAATGGAGTATCATTTCATGACTACATTGACCCTTTATATATTTCCGTTCAATTCTTTTTAAACATTTCTAATATATGTCTCAATGCACCTAAATTAACATCTGTCTGTAAACTAGATTCATTCTCACATGAGAAAAAAAAGTTTGTTTTCCATATTGTATTTGTACATAAGCTTTTAAACTTTACATTTTGATGCCTCTCCTGTGAACAGTAATTATGCAAACACAATAAAGCAACTTCCAGAAGTGTGTAACTGAAATAGTTGTATGCTCCCATGATTGCTCATATGTTTCCTTTATCTCATTCAACATTAAACAAAATATTAGGTACTTGGTATGAGTAATTCATTCAGCTAGGGGCTGAGTTATTTGTTGAAGAATATAAAAATGGGATAAAATCCATGTGTATCATTTTCTCCTATCATAATAGATATGATCTCTTTTGTGAGTTCTTAACACTTGCTGTGTCTCACCATCCTATTTGTAATGAGGGAATGTTTAGTCTATCAGGGAAAAATGAATGTGTGATATTTGTACAGAGTAGCACACATATTAGTTTTTATTAACATTGTTGGAAATTACATTATAGTATGATTAACTAATTTATTACTATAGAAACAAATTAAGGGAAATGAAGAAGTTAACTATTGTTTATAATGCAATTTTGTGGAGAAATATTTGAATTGAATACTGAAGAAAGAATAAGAATTATTAATCTGATTGGCAGAGTGGAAGAAGGGCAGTTCAGAAAGAGAAAAGTGTATCCTGTAAAGGCAATGTGCAAAAGCATGTCACATTTTGGAAATTGCAAGTCATTGTGCATATCTGGAACCAAAGTTTCAAGTGGAACTTCTATAAATGGTGCCAGAAAATATATTTCAGGGCTAGATTATAAAGGGCTATTTAGTTTAAATTTTCTGACCATAATTTTTATTATATCACCTATAAAACATGCAGTTAAATACCATTCTTATTAAAAATTGCATATAGTATTGTAAATAGTAATGATAATAAAATAATAAGGTAATCTTTTATGGTTATTATAAGAATATTGATAAAAGTGACATTGCCTCAATCTAATGTGGAAAAAAATCATTGGATGGCAGAAAAGATATATGAGATATATTTCAGAAATAAAATTAGTTATAGAACCAGGTAGCACAAAACACTGACATAGGAAGGGACAGAAGAAAAGGAAATTTTTTACCACCTCCCAAGCAACCAGAGACTAAGAAGGGAACTGAAAAGAGCAGCAGCATGTCAGCAATGGAAAGCAGAGACTCGAGGACAGAATCATTGGGTAGGCAGTATTGAGTATCAAAGAAAAAGCATTTGAAACTGCTTTATAGAATTTTGAAATTAAGACTGTTAATAATGTTTAATCACTAAGTTGAAACTTTTAAAGTGTTCCGATGTGATGACCATAACCACAATCATATTTCTTTATATTATGTATGGTTCCCTGACTATATGAGAAGAGATAACACTAAAACAAATAAACAAAATAAGGTGGCTATGCAGAACAAAGAGAATGACTTCCAGAGAGAAAAACAAATAATTAAAAACCTAAATACCCAAAACAGAAGACTGGATGAAAAAGATGTGGTACATATACACAATGAAATGTTACTTATCAATTAAAAATGACAAATTTGATGATTTTATGATAACATGGATGTATTTAGAAGAAATCATATTAGCAGAAACAAGTCAGAAAGAAAAAGACAGAAACCAAGAGTTGTTACTAATATATAGAGCATAGGAAAAATAAACAAAAAAACATAAGGAAAAGTCAAAACAAGCTGACAACCAAACTGAAGTACACAGCTCAGGGGTGGGGGTGTGGGAGAGGGTCAGAATAGTCAGGGAGAGAAGGCCATGGTTGAACCCAAGGGATTACAAAAAAATATGAAACTTATATAAAAATAAATTATTTAATAATAAAAAACCTAAATAAAAGAGCAAATATATGCATTGATAAAAATAATAGAGCTGGTAGGCCAACAGCCAGACTGACAGACAGATAACAGATAGGAGGTCATGTTTAGAATGTGATGAAAGAAGACATAGAATGAGGTTCAAACACACACACACACACACACACACACACACACTAAGGGTTATTATTTCCATTGCTTGGATCAATAATTAGGGACTTCAGTTAAAAGATAAAAGGAAGGAAGACTATGTCAAAGTGTGCATGTTATGATAAATGCATTATAAGTCTTGCCAAGGAACTAGATATTGTGAATATGACTTTACCCTAATTAACACATGTTTTATCATGTTATTCGTGAGCCTTTTGCTTTAGATTTACTTAGTAATGTACAATGAGCTTATATAACATCTCTGAAGTATGAAACCCTTATTAAAGGCCTTCAGAGGCGAATTTACCAACTCTGACTTGTGTATACTTAATTAGGGTTCTACAAGTGGTATCTAATCTTCCCAGAGGTGTATGAGATGTATGTTATTAGTTTCTGTCTTTGTCTCTCTCTCACACACATAAACACACACACAGACACACAGACGCATGTACACCATAATCTATATAATATTATCTTAAATTTGATCCCAGTATATTTAATCATTAACATAACTATGGCTGTTTTGCCGGTCAGCAGCTGGGCATTAGCCATGTTCAGAGACCATTGCAGTGCCAGCTGGAGGACATGGTGTCCAAACTACCTCAAGAATGCTTGCCATGGGAGCAGTGGCACAGTGGCTGTGCCCAAGCTGGGGTAACTCTCAGATCAAGTCCTTTGTTGAAAACAATGAGCTTCCAAGGGTTTCACCAGAATGCTGGGAACATATCACCTCTCAAGTCTTGGAGTTTTAAGACATTCCATAAGAGTTAGTTGTCAAAAGCGCCATGATGACGACGTTTCCCTAACTTACAATCTTCCAGTGATATCAGGTATGTTTTAAAGGTTTGTTTATTATGTGCATATTTTTTCATATTCAATGTGGTCTCTGGGATTGCAATATTTCATTGTATTCTGAACCAACATTTGAAAGGACGATAAACATATTTGTTTAGACCATTACTGACTTTTACTTCTGGATTGTGGCATCAATATAATTACTTTACATTTGTACCTGAAAGTTAAAATGTTCCCATTTGGAACACACAGCAGCAGAAATCTGATTTGGCAGTACAAGTGTTTAAATATACTACAAATATGAAAAAAAATAAGCAAGGCAAAATTTTACATGAACATTTCAGTTGCTTTACCATATGTGTGCCCAATAAAAATATAATTGGTTGCCTAGACAATTACTTATGGTATGCTATAAACTGACACTATAAAAACTATTTTCAGATAAAAGCTTCCTGTGTGTTGCATTGTAATTTTCTCTTATAATGAGAAATCAACATATTTTATAATAATTACTTACTCCATCAAAATTTCAAATAGAAACATTAAGCATATTTAAATTTGATTGTTACAAAATGTTACAGCTATCACACACAAAGAGTTGACATTAGGGTTAAGATATTAAAAACAAAATCTCCACAGTACCTAGTATATTTAATATTCAGAAAATATTGAAAAACATCAGAATCATGCAATTGCTTTGTGTTTTATCTGACATTCTTTAGTTCTTAAAATAGTTGTTTGGACCAAGCATATAAAGAAACAATCAATGTTTTAAAAGTGTTTTATTCAAATGTCACCTCTACCTCTCTGACAGCTGGTCAACTCTCTGTTGGGTACAGTTAACTTGCAGTCTCATTATCATCCTGGTTAGTTGAAGTTCTTTACCTTGACCGAGATAACAGCCAGGATTCTTACGACTTTTATTTTGTAATTATTTTATTATTTTTGAAATTTGGTTCTCTAGTCTCTTAATATACACAGGTCACCAGGATTGTTTAGGAGGGCAAGTTCAAGTTGTTACTGGTTGTTAGACCAGTGGTATCTTCAGATTGCAGTGCTGCAAATTTCTAGCTAAATAGTTCTACAGTCTTGATTTAGGTGACTTGTTTCCCAGAGTCCCATGCACCCCTCTAATGCAAAAGTTTTCCCTTCACATGTGTCTACCTGAAATTTTTTTATGTCTGAACATTATTGTCTTCCAGCTAATTCACAGAGGCTTTTTTCAGTAGGTTATTTCTCTTGACCAAGATGACAGAGAAGTTAAGTATGAGGAAGGAAAATTACTCACCATTTCAGTTTTAATTTTGCAATATGCTAGAGATAAAATCACACGTTTTTAAATCTATTTTTCAAACTCTAATATGTGTTTGAAGAAACTGTTGAAACTCTTCAACAGGCAGAGAGTCAGACACTTATCCCAGACTACTAAATCCTTTCTGCGTTTAAATCAGACTAATTTTACCTTGTTTTAATCAAATGAATCACATGCATTTTAGAAATTGAAAATCAATGAGTTATAGATATATTTTATTGATCTTCAGAATGAAAGAATATTTTCACTCACAGACATTTAATATTATATATTTATTGTATTCATATTTCAGATAATATTTGCTTACCAAATTTTCCTATCCTTTTTTTTTTTTTTTTTTTTTTGAGACTAGTTTTCACTAATTTGCCTGGGGCTGTCTTGTGATTCCTAGTCTCAGCCTCCCAGTTGACTGGAATTACAGGTGTGCACCATGATGCCCAGCTTGAATTTACTCTCTTTGAAGCTCCAAGTCAATCATTATGGTATATGAAATATAAGGAATACAGTTATTATTAAAATAAAATGAAAAATTCAGTAATTTGATAACCATATTACATATATACAATTTCATGGGGCTACATCATAAGATAGACTTTAAGTACCCTGCAAACAGGATTATAAAATAATGACTTTAAGTTAGCCAAACTTGTATGTAAGGAGAAACAAGAAGGCATTGGCATTTTCATCTAAAGACCTATGGCAGACAGCATTTCTTTTTTATCCATTCAGCAGGAAACACTATAATGTGTGATTTTTAAATTTATATTTACACATAATTTATTATATGCATGAACTATTTTCTACATATGCATTTAATGCATATACATTAACTATATATGCACATATTAATTACATTGAATTATTTAATATTTGTTAGACACATACTTTTAACCAGGCTAATATTTAATCCAAGCAACTACATGAAACAATCTTTTTCTTAAGAATGGCAAAGTTTCTTTGTGGAGGTAGAAAAATAATCAGAGAAAATTAATAGGCAAAAATGTTTACTTACAGGCATATGGGTATAAGAAAATGCTTTGCGAAGCTGCACAAACAAATAGAAAACTCTACTATATGAACAAATCAGAACAGCCTTCAAAACCATAAAAACTTGGTGTTAGATGTTGCAAAATAAATGAATATTCCAGTTATAAGATGTCATGGATCATGGACTCTGCATCCAGACAGAGATTGCCCTTAAAATTAAAATGCTGTGCAGAGACAAAACACAATATGAGCAGCACTGAGAATATCTGACCATCTGAGCAAGATAAAGGGGGAGGGAAAGTTTGTAAAAAGTGATTCTAAAGGACATAAATTCTATTTTGTCTTATTTGCTATTCTAAATGGCTGTTGTGTGCCGGGGAGGGGGGGGGGAAACTATTATACTTTTTTTCTTCCCTTTTCCAAGATTTTCATAAAGGATAATTCCTACTTCTGTTATGGTTGACAGCATGTAACCTGCATCATTTGAAAGAATAAACAATTCCTTCAGCAAAGGTTTTTAGCAAAGTGTCTGCCTTGTTGTCGCTTACAGCGCTTAGAAATAAATTTATGGATATTCTTTGAGGACTTCTTCAATGGAGGTAGGTCAGTGCAAATACGTATTTTGTTCTAGGCTGTTGAATTAGGTGTCTTGAGAGGAAATCACTCATTCACTGCCCTGTCAGTTTCCTATTGTACTCTTTCTCTATGTTTTGGGTGAAATATAGACCCTACAACTATTGCCAACTCATTGTTATTCTTTCACAAGGTTATTAATATATTTTGTTAGAATAAGTCAAGTTATATGACTAACAGAAGGACACATTTCCCATGTTTCACCAAAATATGTCAAAAAACATTCTGGGGCCAAGGAAGGATCAGAAGAAATTAGCTTGTAGAATGGAGGCTAAAATTTTAGTCCAGACACTTAATAATTGGTGATATTGTGCAGAACTCCTAGAGTTGCTCAGTATGATCATCTTCTTTTGAAATTGGTGGTTGGTGTTACCTTCTGTACAAGGTGGCTATCAAAAACTCAATTAGGTGAATTTGTTAGAAATTAGGTTATATAAAATGTACGAGACAGTGGACAGTGGAGATTCCCATTTCTTATCCCACGCTAAGTGTTAGGAATTTTGGAAGAGATTTGATTAAACAAATGTTTTCTAAAATAAGATACATTGTGATAAATGTCTTGTCTCAGTGACAAAGTATTCAACTTTGGAGGCAGAAAACTTTACCCAAGTGAGTGCAAAACAGGACAGTAGTTGTAGAATCATGCATTAATATCTTCATTCATCAAAGTCACAATATCATCATTTATAAAAAGTGGATAACAAGATAATTTATAGGATTTTTCTTTGTATTAAATAATTGTGTAACTAAAGCTTGTAACATTAATATGTAAGTAAATGATATATAGCAATGTTAGCTAAGACACAAATGAATGGGGAAATAATTTTGGAATATTTGTTCATTAGATAAAAATATTACTTGTGAAATGAGAAGACACATTTACTTTATGGCAGGGCATAATCAAGGATACAGAAATATTTGTGAGGCCTCTCTGAGAAACAATATAAACTTGCTGAGAGCTGAGTTTCTTCATATTCTCCTTTTCATCCTTTTCATGCTAAACAAAGTACACAGTAGGGTATCTACATTTTTAATAATTCTTGTAGAAGATAATCAATTCATTTTTTTTTTCTAGAGCAATGTTGATTTATAGCACTCTTTAGTGTTTGAGGAGAGTCTTAGTTATCTTCTGCATTGTGCTGTAATTATTATTTACATCCATCACCATACAGTTGTCCTCTTTTACTGCATTTACCACGTCAATAAACACATACATATTTCGCTTTCCATTCAAATAACTGTTAGAATGGCTAGAAGTTATCGACCAAGTACTATGTTCTCCAACTCCAATAATAAGTGGCTACCTCGGACTATTTCTTGAGGAGAATGGGCAGAACTGAAAGACCAAGTAAAACTATATAAAACAGCAGGGAAGTGGGTTAGAGAACTCTTGCTTCTACAGTCCAGTTTGCAACCTGGCACTGCTGGAAATGAGGCATGAATAGAGACACATGGAGGAGAGACATAAGAACATGCTGGAAAGAGACATGTGGATGAGAGACAAAGGAGTAGACTGACAGTGAGTGGCAAGTGTCCTCTTGATTTGAACGGTGACTAAACTCCTTTTGTCCTAGCTTTCTGGGAACTGCTTCATAATCCTCTTCCGTCTGTCCCCACCAAAAGGTGCTCTAGCCTTGTGGCAAGCTTTCGGGTGGGCAGCTTTTTTTGAATCCATATTTGCAGTCAGAGGGATAGGAAATTTGGGGTGTTTTATTAGAAAACTACTAGTAGACTCCCCTATATTTTTCCCTCTCTATGCACACTAATTCTATTAATGATCTTTCATATTAAGAATAGACTGTCTTTGTCTTTATGAGGTGGATGGCAGGACCACCTTCTAGGACTTCTATTTGTTTGGAGGCCTTGGATTCTACTTGGTCATTACATGTCCTTTTTGCAGTCTTTTGTATTTATCTTTAATCCCAAGTAGAATTTCCTCTCAAAAGATGAAGATAACTATAATTCATCACTTTCTCATAATAAAAAAGCTAATATAAATTGTCATAGAAATCATTTTAATTATTTAATTTCCATGGGTATACATCCTGCTTATCAATTTTAACTAAACATCATATATAATCACATTTTTTTTATAATTAGGAGTAAACTATTGCTTTCAAAACATATCCTCTAGCAAAGCAAACATTTTCATTGTTGCATCCACCCAAACTAGCCATAGCCTACATACATTAAACTATTTTCAAGGTTCAAAGGTCCACAGCACATTTTTTCTAAAAGCAGAAGATAAAAGAATGGGCAGCTTTTTTATGATATATGCTTTCTTTGTTGTACACATATGCATAAGGTTATGAGCAGGGATATAAATTACATTACATATATAAACCTCTTACATACATAGTAAAGTGCTTGCATAGATCCAGTCATAAGTATCTTTTCTTTTACTTCTCTGAGAGCAAAGTTTGACACAGAGTGAAGGCAAAGGTAATTTGTAGTACTAACCTTGAGAATATATAAATAACTTTCAACGATGATTTATTTCTACTTAACGAATAAATTAACTATTTGCTTTAATTGCAAAAGGGTCAGTCTCACTGACTACAAAAATCAAGTTCAACCTAAGATTTATGGTTCATAAACAAGCCCATGGAAGATCATTTACAAAGTCTTTTCAAAATTACAGCTCTGAAATTAAAAAAAAAAAATACCATGTGAAATTTATGTTTGAGGCTATCTAAACTTACTTTGAATTTGAAGGGAATACACTACATTAAATAATGGTATATTAATATCATTTTTCAGTAGGTCACCACTATTTTGGTAGTAGTTACATATGTAAAAGCACCAACTTCATTTATTTGACTTATATTGTTACATGCAATCAATATGAGGTAAATCTATCAAATGCAATATAAAATTGTTTTTAGAAAATTGTGTTTTAGTTCATTTTGATAACTATAGGTGACTCCTATGCCTAATACTATGATAAACATTGTTGCAGGGGGATACACACACACACACACACACACACACACACACACACTCCTTTAAGTTCTAGTCAATAGTTCAGGCAATTTGCATGCTAAGAGACTTGCCTTTCCCTAAGGGAAGAAGGTGTTTTGCTGAAATAAATTTTCTTTTGTTTGTAAACTTGTCCCACTCCTTTTCTGGCTAAACCCCTTCAACTATGAACAACACTAGGAGTGTTATGTTAGTTAGATGAGATGCTACCTAATTATGAACCCTTTGGGGGTAGAGTGAGACAGACAGAGAGAGAAGAGCTAGGGAAAAAGTGTGTATGGGGTATATATTATGACTATTCGGTCAAAGAGTCTGTTTACTTAAAATTGATAAACAGGATGCATACTCTTGGTAATTAAATAATAATTAAAATAAGCATGCTGACAATTTATATTATTTTTTATTATGAGAAAATGATGAATTATAAAGTTATCTTCATCTACTTGGGATTAAAGATAAATACAAAAGATTGTGCAAAAAGGACATGTAATTAATTTATTCCTCAGCATCTTATTTTTTTTAAACTGGATGTAGATTTTTCTAGTGAGTGCCTTGAAAGGTAATTTAGCATACTAGGTGAGAAAAAGTAATAAAAATAGAAAGTAATAATTTAGAAAGAATATCATCTCAGTGTAAATCTAAAATCCTAAGGATGTGGAACTTTCTCATTCTTTTGCAAAGGTAGATATGTAGCTGAATGAATTTAGTATGGAATTTGCACTCTAAGGACAGACGGTTTAAACAAGTTATAACATATAACTCGTATGATCTTTAACTATTCAAACTAATTTTTTCTGCAAGTGTGAAAATTAAATATTTTGTCTGAATTACAATATGTTGGTATGTAGAAAACTGTAAAACAGAACAAAGAGAAACAGAAGTAATATTTGAGAAAGTTTGGACCCTGGTACCAGATTCTGAGTCTAAAAACTAATGGTCATAATTTTGCCTTATATTGAAAACTTTCAAAGAAAATTATCTCCCAGAAGTCTATCTTATCTTTATGTATGATGATTGTGGAAATGAAGTCTATTGCAATGTTCTCTAAACTATGTTTATAGCATTTTAAAACCAAATAGTTTACAGAATTTTATCTGTAAACTGAAGTATCTGCTTACAGCCAGGAGCACACAAGAATATATTCCAATATATAACAAGAAAAATATCCAACTTCTATTTATACGCAACTTTATAAAAATAGAGAATCATATTTTTCAAAATTATATATATGCACTTAATCTGCCTCATTCTTTAGGTCAGGTGTCAATTCCCGTAGCTTAGTATATGGAAGGAAAAGTGAAAAATTTTCAATGCAGAAGACTTTTAAGATATTTTTACCATAACATTTTCTTGGACTAACATGTGGAAAAACATTGATAAATCAAAGCTTATTTTTAAAAGACATATGTTTTCTGTTATCTATTCAATCTCATATTGTATGCATAAGTGATGTTAGTGACCTTTTAATTGCTTGTTTCAAATGAACGTTTCTTTTGGATTTAAGCATATATAATAGTTGATAAGCAATTACTCCTCAGTACAACAGCTATGTAGAACGATAGCAATTTTTTTCCCATAGTTAACAAATTCATGCTAGTTATCTTACCTGATTTCAATCTGTAGATTTTCTCCATTTGTGACTAACATTTTCAGCCATGATAGCCAATCCATGCACAAGTAAGCATTTAAAGAAAATCTATTCAGTAGCTGCTTATCATATCCTTTTTCTAATACTGCAGATTAAGCCATAATGTTTTTCCTAGACTAACTTGTACTTCAGGGTTGATTTGAGAGCCCGTTTTAACTGATGAAGCACAAGCCATAGCTGTGCTAGAAAAGAATTTAAAGAAATGTTTCTATAATTCTTTGACTTCTGTGTCCCTCAAAGTGATTTTACTTGCCCCAATATTGGCAATAATGTGAAAGATGCAGGGGTCATTGTGTGATGATGAAGATTAAAGTCATATATTAGAAACAATATAATACATTCTTGAACAGATACAATATTTGCAAATTTGAATGTTGCTTAATATTAGTTTTTTTTTACATATTTTAAAACCAGAAATACTGCAATACTAGAGAATATAAGAGGTAAATGAAAATATACATATAGTAAATAATCATCACAATATAAAAGTTTGGAGATGCACACATGCAGATCATATATTTATCTATTTTAAAAATAGAGTATCTACTGGTCCTAATTCTATACTAGGACATGTATTGTGCTAACAAACAATTTAGTCAATAGGTTAAACTATCATATGTGCTTTTGATTAAATGTGGGTTAGCAATATTAAATGACTATCACCTCTAAAATGTTTGAGTTCTCTTTCCTAAACATGTGAAATATTGTAGTCACTAAGGTACAAAGGGAAATATGTGGCTTCTGGGGATATATAAAGTCACAAAGCATTGCTCATGCTTAAACTCTTCAAGTATGGAAGTTAGAATGACAGTAAGATACCACCTCACATTTGCAAGTTCAGCCCATATTAAAAATAAAGAAACAGACAAAAAACTAGAAATAACAAGTACTGGTAAGTATGTGGTGAAAAAGAAACCTTGAACACTGATGGTGGGGCTGTAAGCTGGTTCAGATGATATGGAAAGTTGTGTTGCATTTTCTCAAACACTAACTATGGACCTACCATATGATTCAGTGATCCCACCTTAGGAACTAGTCAAGGGACACAAAAACACTAATTCAAAATGCAATCTGTATTCTTAGGTTTATCAAAGCACTATTTATAATAGCAAAGATGCACATGCAAGCTATAGCACTAAAAACATGAATGGGTCAAAAAGATATGGCATTTATATACAAAGGGATACTATTTATAGATAAGGAAAGATAAATTTATTCTATTTGGATGAAACTGAAAAGGATCGTGCTAAACCAAATAAGTCAAAAGGAGCAAAAAATAAATATTAGATGATTTTTCTTAAATCTCCAACACAGAAAAACTGAGCAAATAGTCAGAAAAAAAGACAAAACTTACAAGCTGACCATACATCTGAGGCATAGAGCAGGTGGAGGTGGTGGTGGATGGGTAGTCAAAATAGAAGTGGGAAGAGCACAGGTGGAGGGAGGCCTACAGGAATTATACTCGATGCAAGAAATCAAATACTATTTAAAAATTAACACTGATGTAAAATAAATAAATAGGTAAATAAATAATCTTACAACATTAATTTGTGTACATCTACAATAATTTCTTCTCCACTTGAATGTTATCCATCTGTTAATATTTGGATTATTTAAAAGAATGGGTAACATCATTCATTTACTACAGATATACCTAAGTCTATTTCTGTGCCTAGTATATAATCAATATTAAAACATAAATTACATCAAATGCACTCATTCATTTATTTCTGCAGCAATTAGTGACTCCATACAGTCCATGCTAGGAAAGATTTCAGTGAAATTGCAGCTGCAAGGATAAGAAAAATGAATCTTAGCCTCTAAGAAAGGAGTTTAGTTAAGGAGCAGAAAACAGTGCTCAATGTACCATGTGGAATATGAGTAAATTGACATATTAATTGTAAGTAAAACTGAAGGACCTCACACTTCTTTTTGAGAGTCAGTAATGTTTGCATAGAACTGAAGCTGATGGAATGGGGACTTTTCCAGTGGGCCATATAAAATGGTTCTGGAAGGGAGAACAACGTGAAAGTTGTTCTGGCCCCTTGTAGAAAACAAGGATTTGTTGCACTATACTGAGTAACTAATTCTTAACCAGGATAGATTTGTTGGGCTCAAAGGATGTTCTTGGAACAAGAACAAGACATGTGTTCTGGCAAAATATAACCTAAAACAACATTGCTGCTATGCCAAGCTTTTCGATTTAGAGACAAGACATTTCAATGTAGTTCACAGGAGGTTTGATATTTTAACAAATCTAATTGAATATGCTCTTGGTCCTTGCGTATAAAGACATCCAAATTTGAGTAAAATGCCAGGGCACAGAGTTTCATGACATGGTTGCTAACTCTTTTGTTATAGTCTCATAGGCCCCTGAAGCTCTGTTTATTTTTTTTTATCAGCTTTTTATCATTTAAATTGATTTGTTTGTTGTTGTTGTTGTTTTTAATGCACTGATTTTTCTTCCTCCCACCCAGGTTTGTATTGCCAGCTTCTACAGTACCAATCTGGGATATACCAAAGATATGAATTCAGAAATTTGAGAAAGGGAACATACGCAACTTGTTGAATAGAGGGAAGTATCGTCTTTATGTAAGGAAAGGAAGAGGAAACACCATTATGCCATTTCGTGGGATTTGGGAACTGTAAATGGTATAATTTTTCTCTCTGTCGTTCAGAGTTTCTATTATTTGTTTTATGTACATATATTTGTTTATATATATGTTTTATATAGATATTTCTATACTTAATGCATCATTCTGACTTTATTGATTACTTTTGTAAATCATGAAATAATAAAGTAAACTAAATTTAAGGTACACAGAAATTAATTGTAATTAGATTTTATTTTTACCTCAAAACCTTTCTTCAAAATTTTGTTTTCACTTGAATATTTGTTAATTTTTAATTCATAACTCTTAAAAGATTACTATTTTAGAATTATATTTTGTTGAAAGAATAGACATGATTAATTTTTACAGCATTGTTTCTAAAAAAATAGTCACAATTTATTCACAATCAGTGTTAGATTTAAGATCAGAGCTGTATCTCTTAAAGTAAGTAAAATATATTTAAATAGATAGCTATTAGTGATATTTTAAATATAATTAACTGCCATTACATATGTCTTTTTTTCTTTTTTTTTTTTTTTTTTTTTTTTGGATCTAGGTCTCGCTACAGGCCCCAGGCTGGACTCGAACCGTGATTCCTAGCCCGGCAGCTTCATAGACTGAAACTTACAGGCACGAGCCACCGTTCCCGGCCCACATTATATATGTCTCTGAGGAAATATAGGATAGATGATCACCATTAAAAATTAATATCTGCAACAATGTTCCTCAAAAGAACAAGGAGAGAAAAAAGAAATGGTACATATTATTGATTATGCTCATGCATTTTCACAGATACAGGTCAGGTCAAATCTTGAGTAATGACATACTTCATTGACAGTTTAATTCTACCTTTACTGAATCTTCATGATCGCATATGAATGTTAATTGGAAACTTTCTTTCATAGCAAGTCATGGGACAAAAATTGTTTTTATTTTCTCATATTTCATTGGGAGGATATCCAAAGATACATAATTCACTTTTTCTTTATTAAAATCAGAGAAATGCAGCTTACAAAACTTGTTGCATTGTGCAAAAAAAATATTTTTTTCTACTCACTGACAGGAAGACATTCTCATTCTTTTAATTCTTAAATAATGAAGTATTTACTCATCTAAGTTAAATGATAATCATTGAAAAATAGTTTGTCATGACAGATCCAGAACAGCAAGTACATTAGCAAGAAAGGTCTTTTCATCCATCACCTCCTTTTTTGTCAGGGATTCAGAAAGATTGAAATAGAGGGAAAGGATTGGCCTCCAGGGTTGTCTTTAGAGTTGTCAGGCCTGGAAATAATATGTTAGACATTAGAGAGCTCTCAGATCTTGTGATTAATTGAGGTGGCTTCCAGAAAAAAAGACTTCCCAGAGTCATATTTGGAAGTTCACAGACTAGCTTAACTACTCCTATCTCTTGTATAACCTGAAAGCAAATTACAATTATACCCTAAGAGATAGAATAAAAATAAAAAGAGGGAAAATCATGCTTTATTGATTTATAAATCAGATCTATGCAATTATACATTTACATTGTATATATTCAGTGATACACATATATAGAGTAATATTTGGTTTCTCATAGTAACAAGGGTTTGAAAGAAAATTAAACTTTCTTGTGACCCCAAGAATTTTATGATGTCCAAGCTATAATTAATTAAACCAATAAATCTCAACAGATATCAGCTGGATGAAGTATGTATGAAAAAGCAGTTGAAACAGTCTTCCTACACTGTTATTAAGTAAATAAAATGAAATTATGTCTGGGTGTTTTATGAACAGAAAATCGGCCTTTTTTCTTTTTAAAATGATTTTGATACTTTGCCCGTTATATACCATCACAGTGATAATAAAAATGACAAATAGCAATACAGAAGGAAGCAGCAAGTGAATAGTTTTTTATGAAATTGAAGGAAAACTTTTAGATTTTCAAAAAAAAAATAAACATCTTAAAATTAAGACCATAGCACATTTGATTGCATGTCTTCTTGTTCAAATGTCAAATGGATTATTGAATTGTAAACCTTTTTTTTTATCTGAGAGTGATTTTAAAGTGTCTATATGGGCACACATATACATATGTGACTATAAAGTATGTTCATGATTAAGTATGTTCATGATTAGTGATTAGCACTTTAATACTTGTTGGGTCATGTAGATTTATTCAAATTCTTACCCCAACATCACAGTATAGAAGACAGAACCTGATTCTGTCTTCATTTAATAGGTTCATATTTTTATTTTCTGCACTAGTTTGATAAAATATTTTAAATTGCCATTTATGTTGACTACTAAGTTTTATGACCCACTGTTAAACTCTGTACCTGGGATCAGTTCCTCATTCACCTCATAACTGCCAACTCTTTGGAACTGATAGGTGAATGACCAATTTAAGACGCAATTTCATCTATCCCTCCATGTATGACTTTTTCGGGGCATTAAGGTAAGGAGAGGAGAGAGACTCAAGACAAATATTCAGTTACTATATGGATCATTTTTTAACTTCTCTTGAACTTGTCAGAGCTCTGATCAATATTGACTATCTGCATTTTATGTCTGCAGCTGATATAATTGTATGTTTGAGAGATAGAGAGAGGGAGATTCTTAGAAATAATTATAATGCATGGTACCCCCACCCCACGCATTCTTGATGGGACATTTCACTGTGCTTCATTACTAACTTTCTTGTCCCTGGAATGTTCAGACATTCTCAATTGTGTGCATTAATTGGGAACCATTCATCAATTCCCTCCCCAGGTGTGACCCTTTGATTCATGAAAAACAAATGTCCTCTAAATTTAAATGTACAAATACTATTATATTTAAAATATGACCATATGACTGATTTTATTAGATAATTTTAAAGTCTTTTTCTAATTTAAAATGAGTTACCGATGGCCATTGAAAACAAAAATGTCACACACGCGCAGAATCTCAAAGAAATGTTTTTAACCAGCAAAAATTAAAATAGAAGGTAAAAATCTACTAGTTTTTAAGCTGTTCTTTTGAAAGGAGTTTGGTATTTACAGTAAATGTTCCCCTACTTTTTTTTTTTTTTTTTGGATAATTGTAGTCAAAGCTGTAGATGTATGTACAAAGTTTTAACCAAAAGGAGGGCTCCATGACTTTCAATCACCTCTATGCAAGGTCATTTATTTGCACTATTTTGACATTTAATGCCTATGCTCATGATAACTATCAAAGTGGTGGTGCAGCACTTTCAAGTGGTGGATATAAGTCGTGATGATTTGCTTCCAGCTACCTGATAATTTTCGTGCTGTTACAATTTCAAATTTCCTTTTGTGTTTTGCCCAAATTTAAATTAATATTTTTGCTTATAAATAGGAAATGCTTTATATTTAATATTTAAATATATCATATAAGATAGGTATTTCTTCTATCTGACATAAAATTCCCCTCTTTTCAATATGCAATTTTCCTATTTTGGTGTTTAGGAAAACAACCTAAGGTGAAACAAAATAAGGTGAATTTACCTTTCTTTTCTTGATTCCAAAAAGACTGTATAGACATTTTCTAATAGCACTTATAACACTTTTTAATTAGGAGTGACATATTAGTGATTGCTTTAAAAATGAAGGATATATTTTATTATAGCATGTTAATGATATTTTATGATTAACATTTTTATACTTTGCAGTAATATTTGAAGGCGTTGCTATTGTCTCAGATGCATTTGAAGCACTGAGATGTGAAATAGAAATAATTTTCTCAAGATAATATCATTTTAAATGTTAAATCTCAACTCTTGATCCCAATTATGTGTTCAGGATGTTTTTAAGTATAACAATATGTAGAAAATATTATTTTCAAGTTGATTTTCTAACTATTTTTCCATGATGACACTTACAATTACTGGCGTGGGATTTTTGTCTCCTAAAGGCTACAGACTATAGCAAATTGCACAATAGAAGTGCGTCTAAATTAAGATATTCATTTCTAGGTCTCTGACTTGCCACTGTGTTCTCAAGGTGACTAAATGGAAATGTAAGTGCCTATTTGAGGTATGCAAGTACAGCATATTATCTAGCTTTCTCTTCTCTGCTTATCTCCTGTGGGCCCTCAAGAAACAAAGTTTGGGAATGAAGGATTAGCCTCAGCAGATCCACTTATTTGATTAGTGTCCTGCCTGCTCTGCTTTTACTCAGGTTCATTGATCAAGATGATTGCATTCTCTGTCTTTTGCTGTGCGAGTCAGGCAGAGGAAAGGGATCATTTGCTGAGATGTGAGTCCTTAGGGCAAGCCCATGTCTTTGAATGCACAGTCAACTGGCTAGTTCACTATAGTACTCAGTAATAAAAATAATAAAATGAGTCAAATGGCCCCTCTGTTAGAAGGAAATTCCACTCTACTCCGATTCCCAGCCAGTAAAGTTGGATTTTGACATAGTTAGTGAACTGTATCAGATGGTGGAATAGTCTTCCCACAGAGAAGACAGATGATCCATATCTTAGAGAGGTTTAAAGTGAAAGAACACAACCTGACAAAGAAGAAAATAAAAACTGTCTCAAGATAGCCAAATATGAATGGGTGTCTTGACTTTTACACTTCTAATTCAATTGGAGTAATAGTATCTAAACTTTAAAAGGAAACGTATTTGTATATGTTGGTCTTGGAATAATCATACGTATGATAGATTCATACAGAATATTTTATACATTTCAAGCTGAAATATGTTAGTCATATGCTTATTTTAAAAAGTGTTATTAACTAAGGACTAGGTGTACTTGATAAGAAAAACTGAACTATGAGATGTTTATATTTTCAGTAGAAACTAATGTCATTTTCTGATTTTATAGAGGTAAATTAAAACCTAGGAGAATTGTAAATTCTACTAATTTTTGCTAGGCAGTGAGAAAGCAGGAGACTGTTCTCTCCAGAGATTTTATGAGTTCACAGTATAACAAAAAGAACAAGTTGCTAATATATTTTGTTTTTTACAAGTGAAAATTTGCATTTAATGGACCAGCTAATGAAATCAGTAAAATTTAAATTAAGAAATACTGTACGCTAACAAGAATAATAATTTGTTCTATTACAATTTATTAACTTTTCTCTTTCACATTTTAGCAGAATGTATCATCATCCTAAAAATGTTTCTAAACCTATAGCATTGACATTTCTGCACAAAACCTGATTCAAATGCCTTTAATATGACTGTCTCAATCTTCTACTGTATATAGCAAAAACTTAGAGTCACAAATGTATAATTTATAACATAGTGAAGCTTATATTCCACTAAATAAATGTTTCTCAAACACTTTAATGGTATAAACAGCATTTCATATGGGATTTGATTTGAAAGAAAGCAGTATTTTTAAGGTCTTTATTGCAATATGAAGAAATGCATTTTAATGACAAATATTCATACATCCATTAATTTATTTATTTAAGACTTCTATCTAAGTATATCATATTTACCAAATAGTTTAGGGTGAAATCAAGTTGTTTCTATTTTTCAAAAAGCAATGCTTCATACCTTATTTTTTTTAAATCAATTATTCCCTGTTGTATATAATTATCATAATTTGAATATATCTGAATGTTTATTCTCTAAGAACATGGTGCGCCTCAAAATATGAATTCAAATATTGCTATTTTATGTATTATAAATATATGGACACTCTTGTTAATAGTGTTAAAGGAAATAGATTAGCAACTATCAACTTGAAAGAAAATCTAAAATATTATAAAAAAGTTTCAGAATCTTCTAGTTTAGAGTGAGCACATAGTGGTGACTTCTATATATTAATTTCTTAAAAGAATGGTGACATATTTTCCTAATCTGCCACTATTCCCAGTTATTTAGAAAGTAAAATTATTAATAAAATTCTAACTAAATGCAGTTTTCTTTTTAGACTCTCAATTCTGATCCATGATCTGTCTGATTTTATTCCAATATTAATATCACTTAGTTGTATAATTAAAGTTGAATAGAATGACACCTCCTTTGTGTGTGTGTGTGTGTGTGTGTGTCTGTGTGTGTGTTTCTCAACTGACTTTTCACTTTCTGAGATCTGCATTAACAAATAAGTTTTATGATTTTTTGTTCTCTTTCTGTAAATAGTGCTTCTGGGTCTTTAATAGGGATCACATTGAGTTGAAATATTTCTTTAGGAAATACAACCATTTTAATAATATTAATTTTTCAAGCCCATGAGTATGGGATATATTTTCAACACTGGAGCCTTATTTCATTTCTTTAGGCAGTATTCAGCTTATAATTCTTTCATATTTTTAGTTCAATTTACTTAAAGTTATTTAATTCAAGAAAGTTTCAGACTATAAAATTAATAGTTTTATTTCTATATGCAAATAATGAAATAAAAAAAAACAAATCAAGAAAAGAAATTCCATTTACAATGCATCAAGAGTAACTAAATAACATGCTGGATTTTATTATCTTGATGTTTGTCATATTGCAATTGGAATTTCTGGCTTAATGTCATTTTCAGATTATTTACTATCATATAGAACTACGCTTCGTTTTGTATATGAATCTCTTACTCATTTCTTAAGTTTTAAGTATTATACTTAAATATAATGGAGAAGGTATACAGAACTGGTTGTTATCAAATGTTGTGACTCAGATATTTCCAGTAGCTACAAACTATAAATCTAAGGTATAAACTTATTTTTCTTAGTTTCAGTAATAATGGAGTTATTACACCATTTGTGTCATAGTTTAGTATTGCCACAGCTTAACCATAATCCTCAAATACCAGGTATTTAAAATTGACATTCAGTAATATTAAATGGGTGTAAATTTGATTAAGTTGAAGGATTTCTTTCTTAATCAGGACAAAATGTTAAACTTATTAACGGTTTCAATTTTTTTGCGAACAGACATGTACTACTAATATTAATCTTTAAATTTAATATACAACCAGGTGTTAGTGTGACACTTATTAATTTCTTATTATTTGATTTTATAGTTTTCACTAAATATAGTTTGTGAATTTGCTTTGGTGTTATGGTTTTGTAATAAATTAATACAATGCATGTATTAGCAATCTACTAACTTTTATTATTAGTATTTCAAGCTGAAGATTCTCCAACTTGGGGCTTGATAACGACTGAGACAAATTAAGAAGACACATGATCCATATTTTATTTGACTATGAAGTGATACAAGAAAACTATAGTAAGCTGACTGAAGCTGCAGTAAATATAATCTTTTTATAGACAATTTTATTTCATACACATACACACATACACACACACATCTTTGCTTTCTAGTCTTTTTACCTGTAGTAAATTTTAACAGTCAGACCTCTAACCTAACAGTTTTATTTATGTTGTGAACTAATTGATCTCCCCTTTATATTACACTTTTCTTGAGAACAACATTTAACTTGAGAACACATTTAACTATGCTCCCTTTCCAGTTACAACTTAGGTCAGAGTACCTGCCTTTTATCGTGGACTGAACTGAATAAAACACACAGCATAATATGTTGCTTAGAGGAAGTGATCTAGAAAAACATTTAGAATTTTTGTTTTTCTTAAGAGATGTTTAGGAATTCTCTAATGAAAATGTATATAATACATATTCCTCGTCCAGATACAGTGCATATTTCATTTTAAATAGTCAAGTCTGTAAAAATTTTAACACCTTTTATAAACTTGAAAAAGCTATGAGTCAAAAATTTATTTAAACTCTCTTTATAATATGCATTTTAATTTTGGACTGTTTGGTTATTAATACCCACTGCAATAACAGAAAATCCAAATCCTACTTTATAGGTAGCTTAGTGATTCCAGTTTTCTTATTGTAATTTAGCTTATTTCCCAAGTGCCAGAACACTGTTTTAAAGTAAATTTCATTTCTACTTATGAAAAAATTAAATCTATTCACAAAAATAATGTGATTAATTAATACATATTGAGCTCCTACTATGTGTCATACGAGATAACTAACAGATACAAATATGAAAGTTATATTCTTTGACTTTCAGAAAGAAAAATAACAAATAAAATTCTAAAATGCAAGGCTATGATGATAAGATGGATAGTGAAAAAAAGGACATAAATCAGTCCTAACACTGCCTATAAATTAGTATTTTGTTGTAGTAGTTGTTGAACTAAACTGAAAAATAGAAATGTAGTAAGTGCAGAACACTGAAACAAAAAGGAAGAACAAGTACAAAGTTATTGGAAGGAAAGAAAGATGATATATCAGAAGAATTATAAGTAATTTTGAGTCTACAGCTGAGCTGTGAGGTAATCCCAAGAGGAAAGTAAATATTTTCAAAGGGTTATTAGTATAAATAGACTTAATGTTCTCTCCTCCCCAAAATATATGCATGATCTTCTCCTTGAAATCTACATGTTACTTTAAACAAGTCAAAATTTCTTTGCTGAAAGTGATTAAGGGTCTTGAGATGGGGACATCTTTACTAAATTATGCAACTGATCCCTACTGCAAATGCACAGAGCCTCATAAGAGGGAAGCAAACAGAAATCTGATTCAGAGAGGATAAGAGAATGTGGTCACTGAGGCAGAGACTGGCACAATGCACTCACATGCAAAGGAAGGCAATAGATACCAAGAATGGCAAAAGAAAAAAGAATAATTTGTCTAAAGCATCTGAAGGGAGATCAATGCTTTAACATTAATTTTAGCCAAGTAGAACTATTTTTGGAATCCCCATTTCTACAACTGAGAATATTTTCTTTTAAATTTTAAACCAAGTTTATGCTACTTATAAAAAAGCCACCAGGACACCAGGAAAAAAGTAGTTGCTTGGGGCCCAAATAAGTGGAAGTTAGCCTAGTTTAGATTAGATAATTTGTACTGTGACATCTGATTAACAAAAAAAAAAAAAAAAAAAAAGAATTTTATATTTACAAAAATTGAATGAGTATTCAAATTCATATTTAGTTGCAAAAATATATATATCTTACCATTTGTTCACTAAAATTCAGGTACTTACATTATTGATTCTGTATATTTATATTTGTATATATATATTTGGATATATGTAATATATATATTTATGTCTCTGTGTGGCTTATTTAACTGAAAAGATTGAAATCAAACATAATGTCTTTTTTTTTCTTTCACTTATTTTATTAAATTGATCCATGTGAAACAGAAATATCTACAAACATAAAATGCTGCTCAGAAAATTCTAGGTCTTACTAAAGTTACAGGAAAAAATAATCCACCCCATAGGAATCCAAAGAAATTTGGATAGGGCAAAATTAAAAAAAAAAAAAAAAATCAATGTTCAAATTTCTAAATGAAAACTTTTCAGAATTTATTTTCCAATTCATAGTAAGACTGCACAAAGAACAAAGAGAGAATGTGAAATCCGGACAAACAGGGAAAAAGCCTCCAACCAACAAGTCACAGGAAAAAAGTGGGACTTTTAAAATGCAGGTTTTGCCATTCCCTCAGATTCCTACCACCTGTGCTTAGCAATTGCTAATCAAAATGCAATTTAACAACAGAATTGCATTTACAAGGAAGATTAACATGGAAGACAAGGCATCCTTAAAGTCACAAGTAGCCAATTATCTTACCCCAGTTACCACTTTTAGTCCCAAATGTCCCAAATGCACATGTCCACCATGGTGCCTCTTTGCCCCTCCAAACCTGAGACAGGCACTCTGCAAAGTCCAGTCTTTCTCCAGCATCTTCTCTTTGCTTCTCTCTCCAGCGTTGCAAGCTGCTGTGCTTCTCCAAGGCTCATCAAACTTCAACAAACCCTGGCTATCCCTAGGCACCAACTTTCCATGACACTTTGCTGCGGCACCACACTCTCCTCACCAGCCACTCTCCCACCATGACTTCTCCCAACACCAGCTCACTCCTCCAGAGGGCTTCTGCCCAACCTGGTCAAGTTGCTCTTTACCTGCCTGTCAATCTCATGTCTTTCCCCTCCCTAAATGTCTCTCTTCCAGTCTCTCTTCCTTTGCTTTTGATCTCTTTTATTTTATTTTCATTTTACTCTGCTAAAAGTCAAAGACTCCAATGTCCTTTTAAACACCTTCTTAGTGCCACGTTTTCTCTTCCCCATCTGGATTTGCAACAAAGTAAAAGTACCCTTATCCAATTTAGGCCTCTGTGTTTTTCAGACATATCTAATGGGAATGTCTCATTTTATGAACAAATACACTGCCCATGTTGTGGACAAATGCACTGCCCATACTGGGGTCACAGCTTCAAATGGATACACTACCACTTATTGATGGTAAGTATAACCAAAATAATTTTTGTATGGTCCCCCCACCCTTAGTAACTGTCATAAACGTTTAGTATTTTCTGTTTCAAATTATCATTGCGTAATTCTGAAAGTATGCAAATTTATTCTGTAAACTACTTCCAGTTTTAATTCTTTGTTTTTCTCTAATGACAGGATTCAACTCACTGTTCTCGTGAAGACCAAATAATAATTTTGGAACAACTGAAGTAGTCAAAAATCTTGATAAAGGGAAATTAATACAGCAAGAATGAAATGAAATGTGAAACAATTAGCATTGCTGTGTTCTATCAGATTGAAAAATAGTGTTAGATTTTTGACATACAAACTTCCTCACAAGAATATATATGCCTTGTGGATATTTCAGTATACCATTAGATCTCTACTAATCAGACAGATGTCTAGTTCCATCTCATTATGTATTATGTATGCATTTATTTACATACTCTCCTTCCCTCTGTATTAGTTATTTAAAATTGTTTTCGGGGTTGCAGACTTCACCACATACCAATCAGTCTTCATGAAAATACTACCTCTTAAAAATAAAATAATTGTGCAAGCTTAATAGCTGAAATTTACAAAACTGTCAATGCAATTTATATAATTAATTAGAGTAATTTAAGGAATAAGTGATTTATAGACGGTGAGTCTGGACATACAAAACAAAATTTTATGTATTTATTTGTATTTCTATGTTCTCATATTTTTATGTAAGCTGTGATTATCTGAATCTAAATGGTGAACAGGGGAACACATATTGTATAGACTGTACTGTTTCTGGATAATTTTGTTGAAGGCAGTGGATAACATGACATTTAACATATTTTATTATATTAGATGACTTCATTATTCTAGTTTTTAAATATAATTTCAGGTGTATGTTACTGGAATGTCAATATAAAAATTTTGAAACATTTATTGTGAGAAAATGTTTATATGCTGAAAGTGAATTTTTAATATGTGTGTAAATGGAACACTTTATTAAATGTTTAGCACATGTAAAAATTGTAAGGTATTATTTTGTCTGTGAAAATCAACAATAGCACAATTTTCAAATATTTTAAAGTATTAAATAAAGACATCATTATGCATACAACTTCACCATTATGCATACCATCTACATGTCAGGAATATTTATTATGTTTATAAAATTTTCAGATAATTATATAACAATATGATTAAAATAAAACTTAAAGTTAATATGTTATGTATATTATTTCTAAAATGAGTGATGTTTGTGCCTATTTTAATATAACAAACTTCCATATTTATGCAAATTTTATTTGGGAAACAATATCCAAATGCACTAATCAAATATATTATTGAAATAATATAGGTATTTCCTGTAATAAATAAGTAACCAGCTCCTATTAATCATTTTAGTGTCATATTCTTAATTCAAAATTTCACTTTGTGAATGACTGCACTTAATACATAAGAGCTTAACTATAGACAGATTGTGAAGCCGCTAAAGTAAATGAAATAATGACTTAAGATGGATTGAAACATAATTCTGAGCTTGTCACTTAAAAGATAGTATTCTCAATAAAAACATTGCTAAATTACTTATTTGACAGACTGAGGATGCAAACAAAGAGAACTTACATGATTTGCCCACCATAACTGGAAAACTTGCTGATCCAGTATTCACTGAAATACCTCAGACATCAGCTACGCTATGGGGATTCACATCAGCACTGACATGTGAGAAAAGAATCTTTTGTTTTTTAAGACTAGATCTCGCTATGTTGCCTGGGTAGTCCCGATCCCAAGTATTCCAGCGATCCCCAGCTTCAGCCTACCAGGTAGCGGGGATTACAATCTCTCACCACTGTGCCTGGCTGCTTTATCAAGACCAGGTCTCCCTGTTTTGCCTGGAGTAATCTCAAACCCACAAACTCAAGTGATTACAAGCCTCTTGCCTCTCAGCGCTTGACTACAGGTACACAACTCCACCATGCCTGGCTAGAATATTTATTTCTAACATCATTTATTTACAGAACAGGTCAACATATCTGAGGAGTATAAAATGATGTGTTATGAATGAAGATATCAGACACAGTATATTCTGATTTACTATTAAGTCAAAGTGATTCACTCACAGGTATTGGTAATTATTATACTGAGAATAAGAATGTGTTATCTACACCATTGTCCCCAATTACCCCTTTGGAAAAAAGTGAGGATGTGTATAAGCAAGCAGAGAAAAAATTTTCAAAACTATTTCCAAATAGAGCTCCAAGAGCCCACCAAACCATGACATTGTTTGGACTGACTTGCTGAGCTGCAAACATAGGAGGTAGCTTTGTTCAACTCAGTCTTTGTGGTGATTCAGATCTTAATAGACACAGTGCTGGTCTGCAAGCAGAAGCACTGATTCTAAATGAAAAATCAGTTTTCTCAGATTCATGTGATTCATGTCTTTTACTAGAGTTGAACATATAGTTAGTTGAAATTATAGTGTCACAGTTGTATATGCAAGGACACAGTATCTAGATGTGTACATGTCAGTATATAATATTAGAACTAGTGATTATATAGGTAATATATCATCATCAAAATATACATGGTTATTTGACAAATTGAAAATGCAAAAAAGTGTCAGCTTAAGGATTTTTCAAACTGTGCGACAAACTTATTGATTCTCATATTTTAGTCAATGGTAAGTGAAATTCACATATTAGGATTTGAGATAGGGCACTATAACAAGGTATTGTCTTCAATATTAGATCACAGAAATGGACATTTGCTCATAAATGTTTACATAGATTTAATACATTAGAAAAATCACTTCCTTAAAGATATTATAATTGATTTGTTGCTTTTGATTGCATTCTTCCTACTGAAATTCAACTTCACAGCCTGATGTACATTTTGTTATAGTTATATGTTAATTTTAAAAATTGAATGATTAAATTATGAGCTCATATCTTGATGGGACACGACATAAAAATCACGCCAACCAAATAGACAAAAATTATAACGCAGATGTTTAGCTGAAACCACCTAAATATAAATGGTGCTGATGACTAATTAAATTTTAAATCACAATTTGAGGTGCTAGACCAAGATGATCATTATTTTAATTTCTAAAGATTTTATTTGAAATTTTAATAGATAATTGTCACTCAGAATGATGACTACTATTAGTATATTTGTGAGAAGGTTTTAAATGAAGTAAATTCAATTTTTTGTTTGTATTTATGCAGGTGAATGTGTAAATCTTACTTCCTAGAGACTGGAAATATTTAAAACATAATAAAATTTAATGAAACTATGGTCTAATTAATAACATTTTTATTCAAAAATGACTGAAACAAATGTTTGAAATTATTTCCCCTAGAGAATAAATTCTAAATGCACAGCCAACCAAATGATGTAATAACACAGAGCTATATTTTATGATCGGCATATATATTTTATATATGTTTTAGCTTTCTACAAATCCTATATTACTTGCTATTTTACAAATATGAGTTACTTTAAAATTTTTAACCAATTTACTGCAAATAAATCTTGTTTATAAGTGTACTTGTAAGTTTATAAGTTTACTTCTTAATCTTGCATTGCCCTAACATTTTGAGTGTGCTGAGTCAGCTATATTTTTTCTTTAAAAAATAGAAATTGATGTTTCAAAAAAAAAAATTCAGCATATTTTCATTTCTAAGAACTTCAAAAACAAATGTTTATTCTTTTTAAAAATTTATTTATATATAAATTTCACATCTTTGTAATCCTAGGGACTCACTCCCCCACCCTCCCCATAGTTGTGTGCTTCAGTTTGGTGGTTAGCTTGTTTTGTCTTTTCCTCATGTGTATATAGATAAAGATATAGATATATATACCACATCTTTTTCATCCACTCATCTGTTTTGGGGCATTTAGGTTGCTTCCAAGTCCTTGCAATTATAAATAGTGATGTAGTAAACATCTGAGCACAGGTGTCCCTTTGTAGCCACATTGAGGTCTCTTTGGGTAGATTCCCGAGAGAGCAATTGCTGGGCCAAATGGTAGTTCCATTTTCATTAATTTCAGGGTCCTCCACACAGCTTTCCATAGAGGTTGGACCAGTTTACATTCCCACCAGCAATGTAAGAGTGTTCCTTTCCACATCCTCGCCAGCACTTGTCAAATATAAATATTTTTAATGCAACTTGTTCACATGATATTGCTATTAAAATATAAAATTTGGTCAAGCACAGTGGTGTGTGCCTGTAAACTGCAGCCTAGGAAACCATGGCAGTGACCAGGGATTGCTGAGTCCTACTCAGAACAACATAGGAAGATTATTTCCAAAAGAAATAGCTGGGCGTGGTGGTACGTGGCTGTAAATCCAGCTACTTGGGAGGCTGAGGCTTGGGATTGCTTGAGTCAGTGGTACCACGGGCAATGTGAGCCTGCAGTTCCACAGTCAAAAATAGTGACACCTAGCCTCAAAAATTAATTAATTAATTAAACCATTAAATAAATAATAAACAAGCAAACAAATAAATAAATGAAAATAAATATTTTTTTACTCAAAGGCACTATGTAGATAAGTACATACAATGAAAACATTTGATTTTATCACTAAAATTTTGCTATAACATAAAAAATTCTGTACCTACTTATAGGTGTTTGTTGTAGTTGCTTTGCACCTTGTTGATCTAGAAATTGATCGTTCAGCATTAGAGAGTGGATTCATTTGCGGTTTATAACACAATCTAAGGTTGATCATCATATTATACCTCTATATCATTTCTAGCGCCTCAAAAACAGTTTTATTACTAAATAGTAAAGCTTTTCGAGTGTAGAAAATATCATGAGATTTGCTGAACAAATTAACTACCTTGTAATGGTATAAGACATGTCACATTTTATAAATCAGAGTTAACAAGATCTAAAAAACAAAATGACACAATTTTCACAGTACATTATAGGAATACTTTATCTGAGTGCATCATAGGTACTTATGATTAAATTTCAAAGCATCAGTAAAGAATTTTTTCTAGCAAATTTAGTAGTGATTTCACCAAGATTACTTTAAATATTATTAACTTCTAAGAAGTTTCTTTTTCATGTGCGTGCATAAATGAATGCTAAAAAATCAAGAATATATTCTTTCTGAAGTAAAGCCATTTCTTAATTTTAAAAACCTTTTATTCTTCACTTCTCAGTTAAGATATTTATTTTAAATTGTTATTTATTTTAAAATATAATGACAATTGCCTGAGGTATTCTAAATGTATTTATATAGATTCAAACGTTTGGCACTCTAAATATTTCATAAATGTGAGACATTGAAACCTAATAAAATTCAATTTATATAAATTAATTTTAAAGGAAATTTTGACAGTTTTTATCTTATTTGTTTTTAAATGATGAAGTTTGAAGTGAAAATGTATCATGCAATCTAATAATATTTTCTTAATTATTTTGTAAGGATAGTCTTTCTTTTAAAAAAAAAGATGGGTCAAAGCCTGTAAATCCACAAGTTTCAAATCAGAAAATATTTTAGAAGATAAAGATAATAGCAATTATAAAGCAAATGGTTAATAATATAAATTGATAGAGAAGCATAAGGAGAGTATAATTTATGTAGTTAATAGTTTATCTCACTAATTATTTTGGTCTTTTCTTTCCCTGCAATCTTATAGCATTTTGAGATGTTTTCTCGATCACCTCAATCTTTATCTTCATATTCCATTCTTGCTGACGATGGACCAAAATAATCAAATCTGTGTATACTTGATAGATAATAAGTTGTGCAGTGATACAACCAGTAAGGAAATATAATTATCATGGCATTCCATACACCAGTTAAAAACTGCCTTCATCTTTATATTTAAAAATCATGACCTATTTAATTATAGCATGTTGGAATCTCCTTAGAAGTGAAAATGCATTGGGCTATTGCTGAAGATAAAAAAATGCATGACCCGAATAGGCTTATAATCTGTCTTTATTCAAAGTGTAAATCATTAAAGAATAGTATACTGTTTCTAGATGCTACTAGATTATGGTTATAAATATTCACCAAGAAATCATATAAACTGATTAATCAAACTAGAGTGTGAATTGCCTATTCACAATTGTCTATATATACAATTTATAGAACTTTGTAGATGCTATTTCTGACAATAACAAAGGGCATCCCTATCTCTGTTTTTTGCTTTTAGACCACTCCTAATGTTTATCATTTAGTTTAGCCAGAACCAAATTACTTCTTGGAAGAAGGTGGAGTTTAGTAAAACTAATGTAGTTACCCACATTTACAATCACCTTTAGATTTATTTCTTCATTCCCTACTTCCCTTCTTTCTTTCTCTCCCACTGTCTCTCCCATTCCTCACTTTTGCCTGCTTGTTTTCCTTCCTTTTTTATTTCTTCTATCCCTCTCTCCTCCCCCCTAGCCCTCCCTTCCTACTTTTTCCTTCTTTCCTTTATTTTCAAATGTTGCTCTTTTTCTATGTGTTCGGATCAAAATGCCATGTTTCCTGTGTCTTCAATATTCTGAAAGTCTCAGTTGCTTTTCCTGCAACAGATTTTCCCTCAAAGGCATGTTTTACAGTAGCACATTCTACTGGTATTACCAGAGAAAGTGGTCATGAAAACCATGTTATTTTATGGTATAAATATAAGTCAAATGAAGAAAATTGTGAAGAAAACTATAATTCAGTGAATAGGTAAAATGAGGTCTAAAAATTGACTTTTTGGGTTTAATTATTAACAACAAAGTAGTGTTGGAGTGTATGTGTGCATGTTTGAACATAAAAAAAAAAAAACAGAGAAGCATAAGGTAATGAAGCAGAAGGTAAGCATAAGGTAATTAAAATGGTAATGATAGGATGCAACTGAATGCTAGACGAAAGTTGAAGGAGGAGTGTAGAGAGAGATATTGAATTACTAGAATTATGTGAATAAGGGAAGGTGGGTTTTATGGCCAAGAAACAGAGTGGTACCACCTAATTAGTAAAATGATTAATAATGCTGAAATATTAATAGGTTATTTTTCCAATAACAAATAACACTTATCAATGAACTATATCACCCAAAAAAATGAAAACTGATACAAAAAGTATTTAACAAACTTAAAGAGAGAGAAATAAGTATAAATCTCCTAGAAGAAAGGATAATAAATAGATAATGAACACCATATTTGTCAGAGACACATTTTGCCTAAATTGGGTTTTCTGAGGAGACTAAGAAGAAAAAAAAAATCAAAACAAAATACTTAGTTAGAAGCTATATACAAAGGACTGGGTGTATTTTAAAAACAGTTAAATCTAGATAAATGAGAAATGTAGAAATGAATAAAAGCTAAAAGCTAGTGAAAAGTTGTAAGGTAAGTTCCAGCTTTTTTGGGGGGTGAGGGGAATGTGGAGATTATTGTAATTGTAGTATTTTGACAGTAGGTCATAATTTTTTTTAAATGTGAAGTAATGGAGAGATTGAAGTGATACCACTAAAAAAATGAGTGAGTAATATATGATAGAATATAAAATTATAGAAAGATCAAGGTCAAGGGATGAAAATTGGAAGAGCATCTAGATGGACATTAAAATCACCCAGCCCTTCTTACACTCCTGGTAGGAATGTAAACTCGTCCAACCACTATGGAAAGCAGTATGGAGAACCCTCAAACTAATGAAAATGGAATTACCATTTGACCCAGCAGTCGCACTTCTGGGAATCTACACAAAGGAGAACTCAATGTGGGTACAAAAGGACACCTGTACTCAGATGTTTATTGCAGCACTATTTATAATTGCAAGGACATGGGAACAACCCAAATGTCCCAGAACAGATGAGTGGATGAAAAAGATGTGGTATATATACACAAAGGTGTATTACTCATCAATTAAAAATGACAAATTTGATGAATTTATGTAAACAGTGAAACTGCTATATAAAATGAATGAATTTATGTAAACCTGTATGCACCTAGAAGAAATCATACTAGTAGAAACAAGTCAGATAGAAAGGGACAGAAACCAAATGGTTTTACTAATAGATGGGCAACCAAATGAAACTACACAAGGGAAGTGTGGGGACCAACTGGAGTGGGCAGGGAGGGGAGGTGGTAGGTGACCCCCAGTGGCTGAAATGATATGAAATATATATAAATAAATTATTTTTAAAAATCACCCATTCTTATAGTGAACATAATCTTTGCAATTCATAAGAGAATTTGGAAATAAAATATTGACAGAGCCAATACACTTGGGGATTCTGTCAGTGACATCAGGCATAATGGACATTACAGTCTGTGGATATATGGCTAAAAGTTTGGAGTATTTGATGAAGAGAGAAAAAATGACTTGAAAGTAATGAGGGAATCTACTGTATTTCTGGCCTATTCATGTGTAATGTGTAGAGAGAAAATAGAATTTTGTTATTGGAAGAATTCACTTCCAATACCAGCAGAGAACCAATTTTCAGTTATTCCAAAAGAATGAAAAAGGAATTTAGAAAAGAATTTCAAAATATGGATGACTGATTATGCCAGCTTTTATAAGCATGCTGTATAGATTTAATTCTCTAGAGGAGACATGACCTGGAACTGTAAAGAGGGAATGCAGCCGTTTGTATTTGTGTGTGTTTGATGAGATATAACTGGGGATCTTAGTCTGTATTTGTCTAATCTGGAATGACAGTGAAATACGATATCAGTGTCAAAGGTGAAAATTTTACAATGGTGTAAAAACAGGATATTAGGAGACATGTGAGTCTTGCCAAGAGAAACTAAGTCCTAGTGACTCTTAATTGTCTCCTCGTTTGGAGGTTTGTGAAAATTCAAATGGTGGTACCGGGAGTTAACAGCAGTAAAGACCAATCCTCCTGACATCCACCAATGATGGAGAAGATCAGCTGGTGTGGTAAACGTCCTTAACTGAGTTAAGAAAATATAACTGGTATGTTCATCATTTGATTTGATACTTCAATCTTAGTTTTAATCTTCATGCCAAACATCTGAATTAAAAAAAAGGAGAGCATGTATGAAAAAGTGTAGGAAATTGCTCTAATTTGAGTAATAAAAATAAATGCAAAAAAGTACCTATTGATTCATTTATGTGAGTATAAGCTCTGTTTGACTTTGAGGTTTAACAAAAAAGTTTTGCTTTATTTGTTTGTCTGTTTGTTTGCTTTTTTAACAAAAGGATGCTGCTACCTCATTTGCTAGCCATTGAAAAACAATTGTGTGTAAACATTGAAACTGCTATATAAAATGAATTGTTTGAAAAGTTATATATATAAAGACCATCAAAGAAAGTGTGACAGAACTTTGTTTTTTTTTTTTCTGTGCACAACAGAAAAGAGATTAACAGTACCAAGAAATCTGAGTCTGGGTGTCTAAAATTCACATCATTTGTCCAGGTGATAAGTTAAGGAGAGAAAGAACATAAGAGTAAATGTAAAACTAACTTTAAGACCAACTTCCTACTGATTGCATTGGTTGTAAAAAACAAAACAAAAAAAAAGTATTCTATAAACTAGAGATAATCCAGTTGTTCTGAATTTATAGATGGACAAGATATGTACTGGTTATTTAGATTTTTGCCTCCTTGAAATGGGAAAATTGACTGTGATGATTTTTTTCTGTAACTATGTTTTTTGGATGTTGGATGAGATTTTTTTTTTTTTTTTGTAATATTACTAACAGTACTTGCTTTGCTTGTGTATTAAAATGCACATTGCTGGAAAAAAAATCCAAGGCTTAAAATGTATATAATTTCATTTAACTAAAAAGTGATGTTTTTATATTCTCATATTACACATTGAGTATTTCATCTCTTCTGCCCTCTACTGATGAGATTCGCTCATATGAATTTCAGGTGTCTGTGTATCAGTTAAGCTAGGAAGATAATTTTTTAATTTATAATAAAGCTAAATCATTCAACTAAATTTAATTTCCATAATCATATAGACTTTAATATAAAATTGAGAAGCCTAAAGAATCTTTAATAGGAAGAACACTATAATTGGATTAAGAATAATTTCTACTCTTGTATCCAGAAACCATGAAAAGTGCTATAAATGAAGTGACAATGAATTTACATCATTTTCATAATTTGCTAATTCAGACATGTTTTAAAGTTATGATACAATAGGAAAATGAAACAAAAATTCAAGTCATATTTTCTGCTTGTCAAGTATACGGTGTAGATTGTAATTTATAGTCTTTTTTGATTTCACATCTTGAACTAAGATTCACCTTGAACTAAGAAACAAAGCAAAATGAAAAATGATGTCTGGAATGCATTCTCTTTTTTTACTTCTAGATAGTATACACAGTCAGTGATTTTTTATAATGAGAGCTATATTTTCTCTATGTACTTTATATATCTGGCTTTGTTTTCAGTTCTGTATCTCCTTTAGCTCTTGTTTCTTTATTTATTTGCTTACAAGTTGCTAGAATTTTTTCTGCTAAAAAAATAAACTTTCACTTTATAATAAAAGCACCTTTCTCTTATAAGGATGATGCTTCCAGCAATAAAATAAGTCTATATTTTAAAGTTGTTTTTGAAATTTCTGTAATGTTGAGAAGTTTGGGTTTTAGTATGCTCATGTGTTTTGAAGTGACTTATAACTCTTTCCAAAGTTTAAAATAAAGCTAACTGTGTAATAAATTCCTATCAAAGTTTTAGTCATAGTCATTTAGAATATAAATATGGTTTTACATACCAGCTTTGCAAGCATCTAAGTCTTTCTTTTCTTTGATAAGCTATTTTTCTTCTCCATTCCTCTGATTTATTTGATGAAAAAGAGTTGATAGTGTGTATTTCAGTGACTGTCATATGATTTAATGAAATAATACACATTAATTATGATTGATTTTTCTCTATTACATTATCATTAAAAGGATAATACACTGAAGGTAACTTTCTTTTTAAACATTTTTCAGAAGAGAGGCAACATATTTTTATTTGCACTTTTCTGAAAATATATTTTATACTATAAAACCAGGCATATGTATTGTTTTCTGGGCATTTGACCTGCTCCTCGTACTCATGTCTCTTGAATTATCATTGTCATGTACTTTAATATATAGCAATAGGTTAGCAACTAATATGCTCAATAATTTATTAGCATAGTTTCTAATGATCTATTGCTATTGATGACCTAATCTTTGTCATAGAATTTCTTTCAGTTCTCTATCACCCCACACCCCTGAACAAAAACAGTCAGGTAAATTAAAAACGTCTATGAAAAGGTTTGCTTTCCCTACCATCAGATAATTTTCTCTTTTTTATTCCAATTTTTGTTTGCCAAAGAATATTTTTACTAATTGTCCACTTTGATGATAGTGGGTAGGTAGCTATGAGAATAAAATCAAGATGTATTTGGAATTCTGCAAATACAATTGCATCCACATTTTAGTAAATTACCTGTACCCTCATACTTAAGAGTAGGCACAAGAACAAATGCAGATGTCTATCTCCTGGAGTCTGGATTTAATAACTTAATTAGAGCTGTTATAGAATGAATGTTTCCAGTTGAACAAAGCTCCTAATATGGATAGACTAGATCTGGAGTCCTCTGAATGACTTATTGGTGACTAGTCTTATTGCAGACAGCTTAAATTTCTTTGTTTGCATGGTCATTGGTTAGTTTTAAGATGATACATCAAGGCAAGGCAAGGTCAACACCTGACCAACTCAAGTGATAAACAGCAAGTCAATTTTAAATTTGAAAAAAAAATCTATTTATGGGCAGCAAGAAGAAAAATAAGATATTGGTCCAACTTCTAGACATCTCAGCACTAAAAAAGGGAGGAAATGATATTAAAACAACAGGGTTGGGAGTCTATATTACAAATTGCATGATATTCTGTTATTGTATTGCCAATTTCAGGCTGCATCTAAAAGTTTCAATATTCTACATTTCAAATGTGAGAAAGACAAAACTGGAAGACCCATACCTAACCAGGGACTTTTAACAACCTCCATGGAGAGATACATGGTGAGGGAGAGAAGGCCTCATGTCAACTATTTACAACTTTCTTAACCTTTCATGTTGTCTCTAGAACATGATAACAAAGAGTTCTACCTCGAATTAGCAGGGGTTGAAGCCATTCCCTTCATGCCCTAGTTAGACATGTACAGGCATCAGGGTATGATGAAGGTGCTTTACTATTAGAGTCAGTAGATGGACTTGACTTCTATATGGAAATGATGACAGAAGTCTTCTCTAGCAATGTCTCAACACATTTCAACAGTTTGCTCAATGTTCCTTTATGTGTCTACTTGCCTAGCATCTCCAGGCTATTGTCACCAAGTCCACCCGCCTTTCAATATGACTGAGACCGCCAAGTTCCTAATTCTCTTCCTTTATTATCACTCACCTCGTCAAATATACCCATTTGCAAAATTTCATCTATGATAGTGCTCTGGGAAAAATAGACTATGATAGTTTTCTAGGAAAAATGCAGTGATTAATTAAATTTTTAAAAACGGCAATTTTGCATGATGTTATCTCGCTGGAAAAAAAATAATGTATGACTTCTTTTACAGAATTTAAAATTGAAGAGGGACATTTGTTAGTTTTAGCATCCCCCTATTCTCCAAAATGTGTATCACACTTACATTAGTAAAGTAAAAAGATAAACAAAAGATGAATGAAAAGATAAGAAAGAAGAAAGTATGTTATCAGTGTATTAAAATAAATCAAATATCTTTCCTTACATAGAATTTACCAATAAGTTGGGTGGTATCAGGGGAGGGAAGTGACAAGGAGGATGGGGAAAAATCAGGAGGAGTTCACCTTTCTTAGTTAAATACTGACTTGTTCACCTGGTTATTCATTTCTTCAAGAGTTTTTTTTTTTTTTTTTTTTTTAACTTGGTATTCACTAGATGCTGCCTGTTGTAGATAGATAGTAGGGCGATTGGAGTGAATGAAATAGACAGACATTAAGAGTAACCAACCCTTAAGGGAAAAACAAAACAAAACAAACAAACAAACAAACAAAAATATTTAGAAGTCCATTCTGTGATTCTGAGTGAAATAAGACATTACAGATTGAAATTTGGGTTTGTGTGACTGGCGTGGAGATTGAGCAATCTTTGCCTGACTTTCTCTTGCTCTTTAACTCAGTCAAATGTAAAGTGACTTAAAGAGGTAAAGGCAGGAGGTGAATATCCTTAGGAAATTTGTTAAATTATTTATTCCTTACCTTTTTTGTTCTAAATTTATTTTTCTCATGACTGTAATCTTGGTTATTCTAAAATTGACCTTTAGCCCTTTGGATCAGGTATAGAGTTGATATATTATATTCAAAAATGTTCTTTCCTTAAAACTTTGTATCTTGAGTCATATTCAAATAATGGACAATGGCATGGCCAGGTTTTTATGCTGGGACCCTCTCCTTACTGTGCATAGCATTCAGAAAGCTTAGGCTTCAGCACAGTTTAAAAGACATACATCATAGAAAAGTATTTGTTTTAATATTTACTATAAAAGACATACATCATAGAAAAGTATTTGTTTTAATATTTACTAATGCTAGCAACTCTGTTGATTTATCATTTAAGCCTCTTCCTCCAGTGGTTTTCAACAGAAGGTACAAAATGACTGTGGAGTCTAGAAGTAATAAGTGTGTTCAGATAGTATTTAGTAAGCTGGGCCTACAGATACTAAATATCTTGAAATAGTGGAGGCATCTTCAACTAGGAACTGCTGATTCCTCCACTTCCAGAAGCACTGGAAAACACAAGTAGTGACTTATATCCTCATTTAAGTAATTTTATTCCAAATCTCTTGCAAAAGATTCCCTTCCTTTCTTAATTGTGTTGATCTCACTGACTTTTCTGAGGACTGTAATTGCCCTTAGTCACTTCAGGTAAAATCTAAATAATGCCTAGTTCTTTAATATGAATGTATTCAATGTTAACACATTAGGAAAAAATGACCCTTTTTGACTTAGCACTAAGCCAATGACTATAATACAAGCAAAATCAAAGCAGGTTGCTTGGTGCCCACCCAACAGAGAGATAATGTAATGCTGATACCAGTTTGATAACTGCAGCAAAACATTTTTTGATAAGATTAAAACTCGTGGATTTTATACATATACTTCATGTATTAACTGCAAATATAATACTCGACAATCCACAGAACAGGAAACCAATAGGAAATGTGTGTTAATTAGTATTCAGAATTGTCAATAGTTCAGAATCATAAATATTACAGGTATATGGAAATTGTCTTTTTATACAATAAAACAAAATTCAAATCAACAATAGTGCATCTGTAATATATGTCCAATTTTTCCTCTTGGCAACAATTAGCTAGAAATAAGCATTAGAGCACAATCTAAAGTATGAGTCTTTTGTTTGCCATACTCCTCCTATAGCCAGCTCCATTCATGTTTCCTGCCTAACTTCTCTAAATCAAATCCTTAAGTGTAGTTGAACTTACTCTTGAACTTACTCTTACACTTTAGATATAGCTAAAGTGATTACTCAAAAATTGGCTTTGCTATCATCACTTTGATATATTGCTCCATAATTATACACAAATTTTATATTTTAGACTATTTTCATAGTAATGATAGGGTGTGCCCCCCCCCCATTGTCTCCTGTTTAAGATTGCAGATTTCAAGGACAGGTAATGTTAAAATGGGAGAATGACCTTAGCTGGAATTTCCCTTCAGGGGGATGCAAGGGGAAGAAAGAAGTGTAACAGATTTCCTGGAAGGCGGGAAATCAGGGTATATAAAGGGTGTGCAAACAAAGAGAAGGATTCCATTCGATTCGATTGGATGCAGATTCGAATATGGAGACTGGATAGAGAGAGAGGTTCAGTGGAGAGATGGGAATCGGCCATCTTGTAAAGATGTGAGCCATGTGAGCTTGGCCATGTGGCCACCGAGGGCCTGCAACAACCCTCGGCTGGCCCAGGCTGGCAGCATGTGTGCTGAAAGCAGTTAAGGAGTTTGCAGATTTGAACTCCGT